>JAUMHM010000050.1:17505332-17517391 GCA_032362435.1 Melikaiella ostensackeni | reverse complement strand
AGAAATAAACCACTGAAGAGGACTCACATGAGAGTCGAAACGTTTGGTTAAAAAAACACAGCTTTTTTTAATTATTCAACCCTAAAGCCCATGCAAAACACCAACAAATTTTATAAACAGAGGGTCAATAGAAATCAACAAGATGAATTACAAAATAAAATTCATGAAAAATAATTTTCGTCTTGGTTTGTAAATAGAAATACGTTGCACCAGATAAAACTAAAACTTCCTGAGTGCCTTCTATTTCCCTCCCAAAACTTAAATTCCATATGCCATTTCATGCGAACACGAATTTGAAAAAAGTAAATGTTGGCAATGTAGTTACCTGCTTATTTGTTCCAATTTAGAGTATTATATAGAAATGTACAAAATTATTTGTTAACGAATTTGAAGCTTGCTTCATAGAATGATTTCAATTGAAATTATTTTGTAAACTATCTGCGTGATCTATCGAAACTGTTGATAATTTTGATAACTACAGGTATATTATATTGAACAAATAATGAAGTGTTTTGATCTAGACTTAATTGTTCTTTACTATCTCCTGATATGTCTAAATCTAAGAATAAGAAATCTTTATGAATAAGGGTCGGTGATTCTATAACGTATTCATAGGTTTGCAGATTTTTGTATTCTCAATGTGAAATTTGAATACCTCCTTCAACATATTTAAAACTATAACTTTCTCTCTACTAATTTTAATGTTTTGCATTTTCCTTTGATGAAAAAACTAGACTTTGGGAAAGCGAGTAATATTATTCTTCGATAAAGCGAAAATAGGGTGTTCAATACTTACCTTATTTATACGACTCTGCATGATGCGTCTTCTCCATATTTTCATTGTACATGACAACATAATAAATATGTATAACTACAACTCTGTCATTTGATATAATATAATAATGAGTTATATAATTATTATCATTCATGTCAAGGCAAGTGAATAATTCAAGAATTAATTAAACTTTCAAAATTATTATCAACTCTTAAAATATCAAAATAAATAGTTTTAGTAAATGTTCAGCAGTAAGAGTTCACAGCGGCATTCTTTTATCATTTGCACACTTTTCCTCTTGGAGGTCCACGTTTATTACAAGAAGAAATTAATTGGTCATCTGAATGACAATTTTAGAATACAATTGTATTCCTCAATCATTCGGAGTTGTAAATAAAGAAAAAAATTGGAAAATAGCAATTTGCATTTTCATTCAAATTTCAAATTCCCGCCAAGACGCGAAAGTTGGCACCGACAAAGTAAATTGATATCCAGCAGCCTTAAAATAAAGTATATAGTATTGCATACTAATTTATACCTCTCTTCCTTCCTGACCTCAAGTCACCACGTGGTCTGAACAGCTGCTATGAAATTTGAGCAAAAGTGTTTAAATCTTTTCTCGAATCTCCAGGCCATAATTTTTTAATTTTATCTGACTCGACTGGAGCAAACTTTTTTAACCAGACTGTGGACGGATTACCCGAATTGAAGCCGGAATCCGGTCAGTTTACCGTGATGGTTTTAGCCCGATCCCGGCCAGTTTCCCCGACTAGCGCCCGGTTAAAACCGGGGCTATTCGGCCGGGTCCCGGCCGAATCCCTGATTCGACTCCTACACGGCTCACTCTATTTTTAATTTATCAGAATTACTATTTGGCATGATTTTTATTTTTCCGAATAATTATTTATGTTTTATATTTTTATTAATTACTATTGATTATAATTTTTATTTCTCCGAATTGCCATTGGTCAGAATTTTCGTTTATCCGAATTAAAATTTGCCCATAATTTGTACTTATCCGAATCATCATTCGACTGTTGACATAATGTTCATTTTTCTAAATAGTCACATTACTTAAATTTCATTCACATGATTCGCCGTTTAACATAATTTCCACTTCACCAAATCGTTATGATTGTAACAGAAATTTCATTTTACCTTAGGGCGCTTTCATACAAATTCCCTCTTGTTTCAAAGTGTTGTTTCTTAACACAAATGGAATTTCTCTTAAATTAAAAGTTACAAGTATTTTCATTTTTTCTCAATAGCCTCAAAAGGAATCCTTTTGCAGCAAACATTATCGGCATATTTTACAAATTTGACCTTCACATTCGGAGTTTAGGTCGAAAAACACACTTATTCAGTCAATTCTGCGGCATTACTCCTTTAGAGAAGTATAGGTTTTTCATGTACTATTGATAAGGAAAAATGAGACGCCCTGTACATTTCCGTTATCAAGATGCGAATTAAGTCGAATAAAAGTCCAGAGGTTGAACTGCGATCTGATCGCCACCCCTTCGCTGTTTCCGAAGGCGCCATATAAGAGACTCCCGCTGAAATTTTTTTTGAGCAAGCATTCTTTCATAGACTTCTAAGAGAAGACAATGGCGCGTGGGTCGACCTGTGTTGGCGTACTATGTCAGACTCGCATATGTGCACATAATAAGTATCACGGCCATTGCTTTAAAACGATTACTTCCGGTCCCTCGCGTGGGCCTAGAGTAGGTGTGTATCATCGAGCAAGCTTCGTTGTTACGGAGCTTATTACACATCTAGGAAATCCATTAGTACCGGTTCTCTTATGCTTAATTTCAGAATTAAGTACAACGAAATGCTAGAAATTTTGACTTCCATACTCTGTCACAATGTTGCACATTTTTACACCGCTTGAAGCTCAAAATGTTCTGAAAATATTTTCGGGAAAATATATAAGATTTAAAGAAAAATCAGTGTTGTTCACATTTTAACAAAATTATCTTATTCCAGCAGTAGCAGCATGATTTGAGATTTAATTCAACCCTAAATGTAGCTGTATTTGTATTCATCAATTAAGTTCATGGCTTTGCTTTGAACTTTGTTCTAATTACGTGTTTAGTCCGGATGTTATGAGGCACAAAATCACACAAACCCTTTCCTGCCGTACTTAGACATAACAAAATAATAAAAAACTGATTTATGATTGTACCCGCGATCATTCTTTTTCATATTTAATTTGGACCATAAAGTGAAAATGTCAAAAATGCTTCTTTAGTAATTGTTCACGTAAGATCTGTTAGTGAAGTTCGTTATAGCGTGTGATTAATACTTCTCCATCTATTTATAAAAAATTGTTCAATACGCAACTTTGCAAATAACTTTTTATATAAAAAATTATTGCCGGTGGTGCTGCACGCAAAGAAATGGTTTGGTTGTCCTAACTGAACTGAGTTCGGTTGGCACACTATTTTGGTTGCCTGAATCTAACGAAGGTTCGTGGCAACCGAACCGATAGGGTTTTGACGACTCAACCTGGTTGGTTTTAACAGTTCGGTTGCACGAATCTCCCAGTTCGGTTACGGCTCACTGCACGACGCATGCGCACTAGTGCATTGAACTGCACTTGTAATTAAGATGTATTGTAGAATAAATTATTTTCTTTTCACCTGCTGGCATACTCGTTCTGCGCAAACTCGAGAATTCCTTTGTTTTGAGGGAGCAGTTACCGTCATGATGCGCTCCCCTAACCGTAGCATCAGTGTTTCATAACATTTCATGAGCATTTGATGAAGTGAGATTTTTTGCAGTGGACTTTCTACGATCTACATTCTATAGTGATCAGTAAAAAGAAATGGCGTACAAGAAACTACTCTTATTCCTTGACATTAATGATTCAGAAATAAATAATGCTTTAGCTTAAGGCTTTCACAAAGGAGTCAGTGAGGTTGAGACAGTATATGATTGTTTCAACGCCATGCTTGTCACCAGAGTTTTATTCTCAACTTAATAATATACTGTCTGAATTTCTTGGACTGGTATTCTACTCTTTCTTCCAGTCAGATCTCATTCAATCCAATTGGAGTGAACCTTTACCTTTTGTTAGAGTAATGACTCTAGTAGAGTGGAGCCGTTGCTCTAATTCAGAGTAAAATAATGCCACTCTAGCCTTTTGACTGGAAAATTTGACTCGATTAGTGTGAACAAAAATGAACTTCGAAGTTTTTAAAATTCGTCAGTCTCAGGCATATTCTGTAAATATGTGTGTAATTTTGTATTTTCTATAATCAGGTTCCTGTAATAAACTATATATCCTCTTATACCCACCACCCAATCCCACAGGAGGGGTGGTAGGGGTGGGGCGAATCAATTGATGTAACCGAAAAGTTAGTTTGCTGTAAACCAACTAGAGCAGTACCTGCAGCCAAACTGTTTGATTACAGCAAGCAAACTATTCGGTTACACTCAGTGACCAAACTTGGGACAACCGAACTAATTCGTTCAGACCAAACCGTAAGTTTGGTCAGTCCATAGGCAACTCGACAATTCGGTTCGGAGAACCCGATTTTTGGTAACGGTAACCAAACCTTTTATTGCGTGTACTCGAATTAGAGTAGCTACTTTTTTGATATCTCTCTTGGTCTAATCATGGGCTGAAGTGAATACAGACACAAATCAATTGTTTATTATTTTGTTATGAATATATATTATTAGAGAGCACACTTTTCTGTACAGAGTTTATCGCACCCTAAAAATTATCCGATTTTCTGCAAAGATTGCTCAAATTGAAGGTCTTGGTATGTAAATGTGCATTAAAAAAAAAAATTCGATATGTTATAGTGCTTTTTTTTGTTATCAAAGGTTGAAGAATAAGAAAAATGAGGAAATTTTTTTTTTTACACCACTATGCTGAAAGCTTTTCTATTAGTCAGAATTTTTTCGGGGTTGGCTTAAATTGAAGGTCTTGGCACGCAGACGTGAATTGCAGAATTAAATTTACTATGTCACGGAACTGTCTTTTTGTTATCAGTGGGTAAAAATTGAGGAAAATAAGGAAATTTTGCATTTTAGACCACTAAGCTGGAGGCTTTTTCTTTGACCCGATTTTCTTCAGGGTTGTCTCAAATAAAAGGTTTGGCATGTAAGTGTACATTTAAAAAAACATTTGATATGTTATAGTGCTTTTTTTCGTTATAAGTGGGTAAGAAATAAGAAAAATTACGAGATTTCGTTTTCTAGACTATTATGCTGCAAATTTGAAATTTTTCAAAATCTCGTAGAGGGAGGTTTTGCGCTAAAAAATTAGAAAAATAAGAAAACAAGTGTCAGATTCAATATTCAACAATTAATCGACATTGATCAATTTTTTTTCCTTATATAAACAAGCCAAACAATTTTTTTTAATAATTAAAAAACGTTATTGGTAGATCATGGAAGGTCACGAAAGGTTTGTGAACAGGTCAATGGATGCGTCCTGAAGTCGCGAACAAATACATCAGATACAGAACTGTCATATTCCCAATACAAAAAAAGTTTTCCTCATATAAACAAGGCCAACAATATTTTTTCAAATTTATAAATTGGTGTTGGTAGATCATAAGAAGTCATAGAAGATTCATCAATAAGTCATTCGACGCGTCTCGACAACGCGAAAAAATACTGCAGATATATTACTGTTCTATTTCTAATATCAAAAACGGGGGGGGGGGGCAAATTTTACACAAATCAAAAACGTTCTCTGATGAAAATGTAAAAAGTTCTTCTGACAAAAACAGAATAAATCATTTTTTTGAAACTTCATAAATCGGTTTTAGTGAGTCATAAAAGGTTTAACAAGAGGTTGATCGATGCGTCTTGAAGACGCGAACAAATACACTACACATACGCACACATACACACACACACACAAGGACATTTTTCAAAAATTGAATTTTCGAGTTCCTGGGGTCAAATTATATCGAAATATGTCAAAAAAGTAGGTTTGAAAATTTAGGTCATTATAAACCTCCGTCTATGAGGAAGCAATGAATATTTGTAATGGCCTGATGAATACAACGAAAATAATAATAAAAAATGTATGGACATTGTTTGGATTTGGAAATTATAACCGAAGAAGCACGAGGAAAGAGATCTATTTTGCCTAGTTAAGAATGCTGATGGTGAAATGGTATGGGATACAGATAAAGTGCAAGAATGTGTGAGCGATTTTTTCAAGCAATTGTATGGAGGTGAAGTTATGGATCATAAAAACTGTGACATAAAAGAGGATACGTTAGATAATCACATTGTAAGTGGCGAAGTAGGAATCGAAATCCACGACATTATGTTCGCAATTAAGAAACTAAAGAATGGTGAGGCTGCTCGTGTGAATGGTATTACCGCTGAAATGCTTAAGAGCGGTGGGAATTATTTGTCTGTGTGGCTGAGCGAATTTATGAATGTGTGCTGAGAACGCTGAAGTTCCAAATGATTGCGAAAAGGCGATTATCGTTTCAATTTACAAGGGAAAGGGTGATAAACATGACTGTACTAATTGTAGAGCTATCATCCTACTAAGTACCGCGGGTAAAGTATTTACCAAGATACTTATTAGTAAAGTCATGGAAATAATATTAGAAAGAATCTGGGAAGTCCAAAGTGGATTTATGCCAGGGAGGCCATGTGCGGATCAAATATTTAGCTTGAGACAGATCATAGAAAAAAGTTTGAGAGTGAACAGAAAAGTTTTCTGTGCACTTGTTCATCTGGAAAAAGCCTACGACGAGGTGGATAGAACTAAACTTTGGGAAGTCCTGAAAAAGTATGGGGTTAATTGTTGGCTTCTGAATCAATAAAAGTAATATATAATGGTAGCAAAGCGAGTGCAAGGATAAATGGATAACTGAGTGATTGCTTTGATATTAAGCAGGGCGTTAGGCAAGGCTGTGTTATGTCCTCCTGGATATTCAATATATACATGGAAACATGCCTAAGAATGGCTCTCACAGATAAAGAAGTTGTCGAGCGCGGGACAGTGAAAGTACGCGGACTGGCTTTTGCAGATGACAAGGTTGTTACCGCAGAACAGTCGATGATTTTCAAAGAATGTTGAGCAGACTGGATACTAGCATGAAGATTATCGGTTTTAAGATTAATGTAAATAAAACAAAAAATGTTGTGTTTGAAAGAAGGGGTAGAAGATAGTATGGAACATTGCTTAAACGAAGAGAGGTTAGAACAAGTTGATGATTTCGTGTATCTTGGAAGTTTATTTACTGCTGCCGGAAAGATAGATGCAGAGATATTCAGATGTACACACGAGGGTAGAACGATTATAGGCAGTGTAGGAGCCATTACTTGAAGTGAAAATGTGACGAATAACGTTAAAATTGCAATACACTCATCTCTTTTTACTTGGCCGCCCAATCTTTGGCCGGATTTACGGTGGTTCACGCTTGAATGCTTCTTCCCCCCCCCTGAGCGTCCCTTGACGCCCTGTACTGAAGGTCTTTGCTCGGACAGTCAGTGCCTTATCAGAAGTTGCTTACAACGCTACTCTCTGAGCATATACTTTTGTACGTTTGCCGCGCTCAGAGACTACCATATATACGCGATCCTGAGTGTTTGCTCACTTGTCACTTTAAATCCGGTTGAAATTAGATTTTAATAGCGTCCGCTACTTGGCCGGCCAGACCCGAGGCTGGCCAAATAACGCGAGATGAGTGGATATAATTTTGTGCTTACATCCACTGTGCTGTATGATAGCAAGACCTGGACGTATCAAAAAAAGGACTGGAGGAAAGTGAAGGCGCTTGGCATGCAATTCCTGCCAAATATATGCGATAAAACGCCAGCAGACAAAGTCAGTAATGAGTGAGTTCTCAAAGAATGTGGTGTAGAAGAAACTCTGATTGACAAGAGTGAAAGAAATCTGTTATAGAGATACAGGAGTATGCAAGAATAGGGATGTATGGAGGACAATCGTTTATAAGAAGAAGAGTTACGCCTGAAACGAAAAATTTTGGATACTTATGGGCCCTCACGGAGAGATTTGTTTGGTGCTTGTGGTTGGGGTAAGGAATATGGATCTTCCTATGGGTTTATTAGTCCGTTTGAGTGTGTATAAGTGAACCGTGATGTACGATGGCTTTTTAAAGCTCTTCACCTAGGGTGATTGCTAGAGAGAATGATCAGTGACTTGTGTCGGAGCGATGTTGTGGGATGAATGCGTCGTTTAAATGAGCAGCACGCGACTTCTAGATTGATATAAAATCTATCCCTTCTCCTTTACCTTGTCAAGATTTAAAAATTCAGTTGTCAAAAATAAAAGAAAACAAATTTATAAGGAAGTTTTATATAATATATATTTGTATAAATAAATAAAAAATATTTTTTAATAATTTGATACTATTTTACTAAATTATTAAATGATAAACTAATTGCTTATACATGTTTTTTGCGCATTTTTATATGCACGCATTGTTGCGTGCAACTGGCAGGTAGTAACTTTAGTTGGAACAAGAAAGTAATACTGTACCTAACACATGTTCCTTTAGTAATTTTTCACGTAGAATTTATTGGTTTTGCTGTTTTTAGCGCAAGAATAATGTTTATAATTTGCTTATAACAAATTATTATAATTATAAAGCCTCTGAATGAAATCCCAAAATGGCTATACAACTCCGAGTACAACTCTAAATCAGTTCCATATGTAATTCCTCTTGAATTGATTATAAACTTTGTGGTTAGCGTGAAATAACAAAACACGGAAACAATGCATTGCGAACTATCTAACTATATAAATTGTAATTGTAAAGCTTTTTTCGTCCACAAAGAGAGGAGGTTTCAATGGATCTGGAGTAAATGTCCCAATTACTGCGGTATCAAACGTTAGTCTCGCTCCATTTGACTATTAGTTTTAATATAAAATGAAATTACAATAAGGTTTTTGTTTGACACGAAAGCTGGGCGTATTTTGTACATGAAAAGCATCAATAAACACCAAAACATAAAGCAATATACAAAAATATTAAACACTTAGATAAGAAGTATGTTTGTACGTATTACTGCGGATGAACAAAAACTGTTTACGTATTACAGCGCCTCTATAACTACGGATTTTAGTTTTGTGGGTGCGAACGTAGAAAAAGTAAAAAGATGGTTAAAGTGGAGTTTCCTTATCTAAATTCATCTTGTTATTTTTTTAAATGATGATATAATAGAAAAATTAGTTTATGCTTAATCTGTATCTTAAAATAAAGTAACAGAGATGTGTACCTATTACTGCGTCCCTATTACTGTGGATTTATACGTTATATTTTGTAAACTGAAGTTATTTAAAATAAAATATTGTTAACAACCACTAAACAACATATATGGATTTACTTAAATTTATTCATATTTAAAGTTTTTGATTTTCTGTTTATTTTACACTGAGTATGAAGCATATATATGGGTATCACAGTAATTGGGACACCTACAGTAATTGGGACATTTACCCTAGTGATATCTACAGATTAACCGTTTCATCATATATATGTTATGACGAAAGCCCGAAAGGAACGGTATTATATTACTGGTTTTTATGATATTATATTCTGGGTTTTTTATATTTATATTATATATATATATATACGAGTATATATATATATATATATATATATATATATATATATATATATTATATTCTGGGTTTCGCCGACCAAATCGCGAAGTAGCCATTCATTTCACTACTTACCTCAAAAAATCAAATGTGAAACAAACTAAAGTTGTTTAAACAATTGAAAGTTACTTTAATAATCACTGGATATGTTTAAATTACCGATTAATGAGGATTCGTGAAAAAAAATTTTAAAAAGCGTTAATAAACCTCAATATTACGTAAAATTCAAATTTGTCATTTATAGGGTATTATTTAGGGTCATAAGAGTGCCTTAAAGTCATTTAACTCTGAAAGTTATGAGTAATCCTTATTGTTTGACGAATTCTGAACAAGATACTACGAAACGGAATTAGTTGTAACATATCACATTTAAATCGCAGATTAACAAAAAGCTCTCAGGTGGAAATAGACGACCGGCACAGTACTGGCCCAGTACAGCTTGTCGGAGTTCCAGTACTGGCTGGCTATACTGTACCGGTACTGTGTCAATACTAATGGCTTGTAATGCTTGGCGGTACTGGCGTGCCAGTGATGGCGCAGTACTGACTACCGGTACTGGATAAGTACTGGAAAATTAGTGGCATAACAAAGTTTCGGGGTTAATTAAAAAATCTGTAAAAAACATTTATTGGTTTTTGGAATGCATGTACATTATCTATACATGCTCACACGACTGAATCACATTCAAATATCGTATGCATATAATTTCAAAAACATATATTTCAATTCAATTTTATGAATAATTTGGTCAGCCAGCATTGCTATACTCTCGTGATGCGGAAAAAAGTTATTAAAAGATAAATTTTAATCGATTGCGAGTATTTTGTCTATGGATTATACTTGAGTCGCTAGGAATTAACATAAATATTACATATTTAGTCATTATATTACAAATAAAATTTCTAACGCTATAGGGATTCGAACCTACACCTGTCTTATAAATGTAGCGCATATCAGTCGGGTGTCCTAGCCATTACTCTAACCTACACAATTGGAAGTGAGGGAGCGTCCACATCTTACGTGACGCTTTTTTTAGTGATTTTTGACTCACCCCTCCCTCTTGTGACCATTTGCGACGTTTCGGTGACCCCTCAACCCTCAAAATGTCATGTGACACTGACGTTAGCCTCCTATTTCGAAATACGAAATATAAATGTAATTTTACATAATCGTCAATCCTACAATGAATAATAAGTTGAAAATATTTGATACTACAGTATGAGAATACATACTTTTACTTAAATTCTTTAGACATTTTTTTTCATTTGAAAACATTGAAATAATTTAAAGATTTAATCTTAATATTGGTATAGCATATCGACACGGATTTAAATTCTATTTTTTGAACAGAAAAGCGTCACGTCTCACAAAACCTTTGCGACTCGCCTCCTATAATACTTCGTGACGTTAGGGCAGAGTCCCTCCTCCCCATCGGGGCGTCACGTAATTTGTGGACGCTCCCTTAGTGAAAGTTCTTCCTATAAGATCATTTGTGTTTTATTTTTCTGTCGTTTGAGACTATATTACAAACTTTGGATATACTTCCGAAAAGCGCATACCTCTGATTAATTTGAAACTTCGCGTACTCATGTATTTTGATGCGCTGATTACGAAAATGATAGTGAAAATAGGCGCAAATTCCATTTTCATGGTGAAAATCATTTTAAAAACCCACTAAAATCATGGTTTTTTTTGCTTTTATCTTAGTAAATAATATAAATTTACAAAAATGTTTCGAATAAAAGTTTCAGATATTTTAAAAATACATATTTTATGCGCAATATATTTTTACTCTACGACTAATACTTTTTTAGAAAATGGACTTAAATGATATGAGAAATTCCTGGAAGGGGTGCCTTCCCGCCCTCTCGAGACGTTGGAAAGGGGAAGGTATGTGATTTAATTTATTTTTATGGCCAGCCACCAGGGTGTTTTCCCCCCACGAGATGTTGGAAAGGGGCAGAAATGTGACCTACATTATTTCTGTGACTAGTCACAGGTCACGGTGACCATTCACAGGAGTGCCACAAGTTCTATTCCAAGCAATTCTACATTTTGTACCAACATTTTCCTACTTTTCTAAAAAAATAATGGTTTTTCAGAAAAACTTTGGGACATATAAAAGGTGTATTTTGAGTAGATCTACAACTTTTGTTTGAAGCTTTCTCAAAAATTTTATTATTTACTGAGATAAACGCAAAAAACATAATTTTCATGGGTTTTTCATGGCTTTCACCATGAAAATCGAATTTGCGCCTATTTTTACTATCATATTCGTGATTAGCGCGTCAAACTACTGTCATCTTTTTTATTTGTCATTTTAGACCATTTCAACAACTTTTTACAATAATGCAAAATTAATTTTTTTCAAATATATTTACAAATTTGTATGAAGGTGTATTTGTATTTGTATTTCTACACAAAAATATGAAAAAATGTTTTCGCGGTAATGAAATCTATCGTTCTTCGTCATTTTAAAACACCTGAACAACATTTACCTGTATAAACCTATTTTTAAAATCGGTGACGTTTGTACCACTGGCATAGTACTGCCCTGGTCGTATAGCCAACTTTCAGCCAGTACTGGGCAAACTTACTTAAGGCTCTATCGGCCTTAAGGAATACATTCTCATCATAATATTCGCGCACGATTTTTTGCGCTCGCCGTAT
>JAUMHM010000050.1:17489335-17505232 GCA_032362435.1 Melikaiella ostensackeni | reverse complement strand
ACTGAAAACGACGTGGTTTTTTCGGTCGCGGCTCATTGGGTGAACGCCATTCACTCGCTTGATGTCTGGAGTGCGTGCCATACTTATAAATCCACGTCTCGTCACCAGTATTTATCCGTTTGATAAATGATGGGTCGGATTCGACCTTGGAAAGCAAGTCTTTTGCGACATCAACGCGATCCCTTCTTGCATGAAATTCAGGTCTTTTGGCACCAGCTTTGCAGCGACACGTCTGAGGCCCAAATCACGATGAGGAGTCCTAAAACTTTTTGATCAAGATGGTATATAAATCAGGTCTTTATTTTATCTCCCTCAAAATTTTACTTATGTCCCGAGCCTTTTTCTACCGAAGTATCGATCAATTTTCAAAAAAGTCCAAAAGATTTGCTATTTTGAGGTTTGGTTCAATGAGGTCATGACTAAGTTGAAGTTGGCTAAATGTTTAAAAATTCAATTTTCAGGGGTATAAAATGAGGACCTGTTTTACATACACTGTAAATCCTGATTTTTTTCATTTTTCCCTCTATGAGTTATTCATCCTCGAAAATGAACAAAACCTCCAGTGACTAATTTCAAAACGAAAATTTTCGTTTTTTAGCATAGGAAGTTGTCATGTTAGTTGTTGTTAAAACCCAATTTTCATTCATTGTTTCCCAATAAAGTTACTTTTGCAGTTCAAAGACTGTTAAATACGTCTGATTTGATTCAATTCAATTTTCAATTGTAGAATTTGAGTTTTTCTCTGTTCTATGATGCACATAAAATATGTGACAATTCTCCTGTAATTTTGCATTTTTTAATTTGAATTTCTGAATAAAAATAAAGTAATTTATTAAATTCATTTGATAAATAAGTTCAAAAAACATTGAGTATTATCACAGTATAAGCATCAAAATTTCTCAAAATTGGGCCGCAACGGACTTCGACGAAATAAAACGGAATGATGCTTATTTAGCCTGTGATAAAATTAATTTTACAATTTGTCTGAATATTACTTGCGAAATTAATTACAGCACCGTGACCTTGATATTCATCCCCAAATTCAACAAGAGAATTTCATATAAGCCCATAAAATAAATGTGTAATTACATCGAAGTTGTTGAGTAGACATGTGTTTCTATTCACATCACAGGCCCCTTTTTGTGTGAACAGTAGTCACTTTAAGTCACTTTTTAGCTTAAATTACTCACTTTTTTCACTTTTTTGAAGGACATTAGTCAGTGGTAGACCTTCATTTATGATGCTTTAAAATTTGTAAGAATTAGGGAAATTGCTGTGTTC
This sequence comes from Melikaiella ostensackeni, assembly GCA_032362435.1. NCBI lineage: Eukaryota > Metazoa > Arthropoda > Insecta > Hymenoptera > Cynipidae > Melikaiella > Melikaiella ostensackeni. The sequence goes on along the minus strand of JAUMHM010000050.1, from coordinate 17,503,951 downwards.
AAATAGGACTATGAGAAGTTGAAGATATTGTAGAAATTTAAGAAATTCTAGCAAGGACAATTATCGAATGTTTCAAAGTATTATAGAAAATTCCAGAACATTCCAGTATGTCTTGAAAAATCCGGAACATTCCACAATTTCAAAAATCAAGCCAAGAGGTCGGCAAGCGCCCTCAAGGAAGAATTTCGTAGGCTAAAAGATAAAAAGTTTTATTTCTTATATTTATTAATAGGTCAATAACAAAATTTCCTCATTTTCCTTATTTTTTAAACACTGATATAAAAAAAAGAATGTAGCATAGGGGAGGGAGCGAGGGAAATTGGACTAAAAGAAAAGCTTCCAACATACGGGTCTCAAAACCAAGTTTCCTCATTTATGGACAAAAAGAGATTTTTAGTTGAATTATTGAAAGTTCATAAATAATTTCTTATTTTATAGGCAAGTTTTATAAACAATTATCCATATTTGGTATTTATGATGGAATAAATAAAGTTTTTGTACGAAGTCAATTATATATTACCTGGAAATGAAACCTAAGTATCATATTTTGTTATCCAACAAAAATTAATAATTGTTTAAACAGTGTTAATTAAAAAATGCACTATTTGGCTAGTTTTAGACGTATATTATTATATAATATATATTAAATACATATTATATCATATTATTATATATATATATATATATATATATATATTATTTATACACATTATATTATATATTAAATAAATATATATATTAAATACATTTCGATGATAATAAATAATTTTTATTGTAAACAACAGTTGTTTAAACAAATTTTTATCATGTTATGTATTTATAAATAAAACTCCACTTTTTTCACGGGCTTACCAGCCAGTTATTTAGAAATGACTTCTTGCTATATTAATTACTGCTCGACTTTCTTTTTCGGTTTACGGAATAGTTCGATTTATTCTGAAAATGAGCTTCTGTAATCAAATGATTGGAGTTAGTACTACCGGGCAGACATATAATTAAATTATTATTAACGATAAAAATAGTGGATCATTATCGAAGTATCTATGAAAAGTTTAAAAAGTTATTGCCAGTCGATTACGCTGAAAGAACAAAGTTCAAATGCTGAAAAATAGTCAAATAGTGCATTTTAATTAATATTGTTTAAAAAATTATCCATTTTTATTGGATGACCAAATATGATACTTGGGTTTCATTTGCAAGTGATATATGATCGATTTCGTAGAAAAAACATTATTTATTCATTCATAAATACCTGATATGGATAATTGTTTATAAAACATGCTTATAAAATAAGAAATTATTTATGAACATTCATTAATTCAACTAAAAAACTCTTTTTGTCCATAAATTGTACAAATGTAGTGCGAATCAAGTGACGAATAGCTGCTAATACTCACGAAACCATTGTCATTTACGTATTTGCTTATAAAAAATTCAAATTTTTTTTTAACATTCGCGCTGCTATTGGACGTCTTTTTGGATAGTTTCTTTATATTTTCTAAGTATTTTTGAATGAATCCAAGTATTTGTTAAAAATCGGTACACTTCAAAAGCCAAATTTTTTTTCAATTTTTTTTATTAAATACAATTTTTTTTTCTTCAAAAATCCGTTATGACAGTTCGATGCGGAATTTTATTAGTTTCATTGAAAAAAAACGTTCAATTCGAATTATAATCTTCTGTAAATCAATTTGTCCGTGGACGTTTTTTTTTTTGCCCCACTGTGCGTTCTTAGAAGGGTTTTCGGCGTAGCCTGTGAAACTCTAAAAATGTAAAATAAAGGGTTAATTTTTAAAAATCAGAACTTCAGAATGGCAAAGGTCGACGTAAGAACCTTGAAAAGGCAGTAAGAGGATTCCTTGTAATCCAATATAAGTCACGTGTCTGGTACGATGCAAGTCTGGGATAAGAGTTTCTGTTATAGACACAGACATAATGTTTACGTCGAATCAGCAGTGGGCGGTGATAGGTCAGTTCGCAAACAGGCTTACAAACAAACGCATGTTTTCTCAATTTAAGCGATAAAAAATATTGACTTAATGGAGCTCTTACTTCTCGAAGATGATAGGAAATGTTAAAGAAGACGTTTTTTGAATTGGCATTAGGGTCTAGAATTTTTCTTATATTCTATTATATATATATATATATATAATAATTTTTTAAAAATTGTTATAAGTATCAAGCTATTCAAATAATAAGCGTTTCGTCCTCGGCTGACTCACTGGACTCATCAGTAAGGCAATGTGAATCAGCCCTGTCCTAGACACTTTAATTAATTTTCAATTAATGTATAATTTTTGTAATTTGAAAAAAATTGATATTATATAAGATATTTCGGTCACTGATAGGGACCGAAATTCAACTTAAATCACTTGATTGTTATACGTTCTGATTGCGGATGGGAATCGGAACTTACGGAAATATTGTAAGACTTATTTTCCGACACTTTAATTAATTCTCAATCAGTTTTCAATTTTTGTAATTTTTTTTTGAAATTTTTAAAAATATAATATAAGACATTTCGGTTACAGATAGGGACCGAAATTCAACTTGAATGACTTAAATATTCTACGTTCTGATTGCGCATAGGAAGTGTCGAAAGATAAGTCTTACAATATTTCCATAAGTTCCGATTCCTATCCGCAATCAGAATGTATAATATTTAAGTCATTCGAGTTGAATTTCAGTCCCTATCCATGACCGAAATGTCTTATATGATATATTTCTTTCAAATTACAAAAATTATAAATTATTTAAAAATTAATTGAAGTGTCTAGGGCAGAGCTGATTCACAGTGCCTTGCTGATGAGTCCGGTGAGTCAGCGTAGGATGAAACGCTTATTATTTAAAAAGCTTGATACTTATAATAATTTTAAAAAATGTATTATATATATATATATATATAATAGAATATAAGAAAAATTCTAAACCCTAATGCCAATTCAAAAAAAACATCTTCTTTACATTTTATACTTTGGGTCAATTAAAACCGTTATCTTTCAAAAAACCAGCAATGATATCATTTAACAATTGTAGGAAATTAAATAAATTAACCCTTTTTAATTTTCGTTAATATATCTTATATTACCAGGGTAGCCGCTGAACCGGGAAAACCGAGAATTTTTTGTGACCGGGAAGAACCGAAAAATGACTGTGAATTTGTTTGCTGGCTGGAAATTTTTTAAGTTTTCAATAAAAAACGTTCCTGTTGATATAGGAATTGGCCACTAGGGAAGATACTAGAGATTATTAGAGTATTTATAATGTTAGATTGAAAACCTTCAATCCCGTTCATTTAAATGTCGTCAAATTAAAAAAAATTACTAAAGAACTACAATTATACCGGATCCATTTCAAATCATGCATTCCAAGTCGCCGAATCTTTCGGTAACGAAATATGTTATTTTTTAGAGAAAACTAGGCGGCACTTATTTTGCCGATTTGAGAAAAAAAATGTTCGTGTAGTTATGATTAAAGATTAACGAAATTTTTTCCGTTTGATGAAAAAATACGGCCTTAAACTTCCGTTCATTCAAAAAAAAAAATTATTTATTAATGGTCTGAAATGGCCTCTAAACATTTTCTTTTCTAGAATAATGTGCACAGGATTTCTTCTAAAATATAAAGAAAATATTCTTCATAATGAATAAATTGAAAATATTTATATCGAGTAAAAGAAAAAAAAAATTTGAAATACACAAACAATAGACATTTTTTATAGTTTAAAAATTCCTATAGTACTTTAAAATGTATTTTCAGTTATAATTCACCTGAAAAGGGTTGTGAGTAAATTAATGTCAATTTTGGCGCAATTATCAGGGCTGCCTTCACCTTAAGTCACTTTTAGTCACTTTTTTTCCTCAAATCACTTTTAGTAACTTTTTTAATATAAATATCACTTTCGTGATCCTTGAGTTACATTGAATTCCTTTGAATTCCTTTAAATTCCCGTGAAATCCACTGAAATCAATCGATCTTTTTTTGGATTTTCAAGTTTTTGAATTCACCCTGAAGACTTTGAAATTCTCCTTAAATTCTTGTAAATTTTATCAGGTTTCTATTCACTCCCATTTATCTGAATTAAATGGAATTTTTTGTATTTAATAAATTTAGTTGCATTCGCTTGAATTATTTTAAAAACACCCCCAGTTCTTACCAATTCATCTTGGATTTGTATGGATTTCATCGAGTCCTCTTGAATTGCCTTGGAATATTCTAAATTCACTCCAGTTTTACTAAAATCAGTGCAATATTTTTGATTGTTAAAATTTTTTGCAATTCTTTTGAATTCATTTGGAATTCACCCTGAAGTCTTATTAACTTATCCTGAATTACTAAAATTCTTTTGAATTATTTGGAATTCACTTGAATTTTTTCCCCTGAATTCTTTTGAATTTACTTGAATTCTTCTAAATTCACTCATTTCTATTCGATTCGATGGATTTTAAACATTTTTTCTCTAGTTTTTTTTTTAAATTCACCCTGAAGTCTTTTAAACTAACCTTAAATTCTTAAGTATTTTATCAAATTCTTTTAAAATCCCTTAAATGTTTCTAAATTCACTCCAAACATAGTGAATTTAATGGATTTTGTTGATATTTTTGAATTGTTTTCAATTTACATTATTTAAAAATTCACCTTGAATTTTTATTCATTTCACCTGATTCTTCTCATTTCCCTTGAATTCCTCTAAATTCAATCGAATTTTATTTAATTAATTGTGTTTTTAGTTTTTGAATTTTTTTCAATTCACTCAAATTCTATTGAATTCGCCCTGAAGTCTGTTCACTCCCATTTGAAGCAATTCAATGGAAATTTTTTGATTTTTTGAATTTTGTTCAATTTATTCGAATTTTTATGAATTTCATCGGAGTCTCCTAAATTCTCTTGAATTCTTCTAAATTCACTCCCATTTTACTAAATTCAATAGAATTTTTTGGATTTTTTCCAATTCATTTAAATTCTTATGAATTTCATCGAATTCTTTTGAGTTCTTTTGAATTCAAAATAACGTTAGTCACATTATTATTTCACATTAGTCACTTTTCGTCAATTTGAGTCACTTTTTGGGTTAGAAATTAGTCACTTTCGGTCACTTTTTCGGTCATTAAACTATAAAAAGTGTGTATTTTTTGTGTATTTTAAAATTCAAGATTTTTTCCTGTCACCTGGTACGATTATTTTTATTTCGTTCGTTATGGAGAATATTTTCTCCATAATGATTTTCCAAAATGACGGCGACTTGTATGAAAATACCAAAATACCAAAAACAGTACCTACATCTGCTTAAAAGATCTAGGCGATAAAAAATCAGGTATTCATAAGTAGGCATTTTTTTGGTTACTAGTATACTTGTGAACAAAAAAATTCATTTTTTCGAAAAATTTTTATTTCGTGTCAAAACCAAATAAGTGTATCTGCCGTTTTTGGCCTGCGACTATCGAAAGTTATTGCACCAAGGAGTCAGAAAAAAATTATAAATAAAATTTTCGATTTATGGAAGACAACCAAATTTAGAGAAAATCGATTATCAAACTACGCCTGCGAACCTACACGTTGAATTTGCGTCGTCTTTCGCAAGACGAAAATTTTATTTATATTTTTTTTCTGACTCCTCGGGGCAGTAGCTTTCGATAGCCGAAGGCCAAAAAGAGAACACTTGTTCGGTTTTGTAAGGAAATTAACATTATTCGAAAAAATGCTATTTTTGCTTACAAGTACTTTTTTATAATCAAGATAGCTGAAAAAGGTGTAGGAAATGTTAATTGTTTGAAACCTTGTTTTTTAAAATTTTTATTGCACTATAGAAATAAAAAATAAGAATTCGTCAAACTAGAAGTCTGAAACTCCAATAATGCGTATTTGAAAGGAGGACGGTAAACCTCACTTGAATCTGTAAAAAAACGTGTTGGCTAATTTCCTTCAAAAAAACAACATATCTTGTCGACGAGAGATTCTACAACTTAACTTACCTGTCTGATTTGAAATGGATCCGGTCAATAATAATTTTCAAATTTCCTGGGATGCATTTATTAAAATTCTTCAAAGTTACAGTGCAGATACAGTGAAAAAGAATTCTTTAAATAGCCCAGATATTTAATAATGAAATATTACAAAATCTTTGAACTATTGTTTCCAAATTCTTTAATAACACCTTCTTCGTTTCAAAATGTTTTGATGAAACGACTAAGAGAATAAGAAAAGCCATTGTATTAACTATTATTCATCGAAAAGTATGTTTTTAATAACCGGGAAAAATTAAAATTAAAAAACGGCCACCCTGATTACATTTCTCATTTTTCCTGCTACCAAAAAATTAGTACATGCGTCCTAAACTACAACCCAAGACAGATTTATGTTTAAACATCTTCGATAATTGTTAACTTCCAAGGGAAAGGCCTCCTCTGCGACATTGACTTTTTGATGAGACTATCATCAATCGATAGTTCGTCAAAAATAATTAGATAGGTGTCCCGGCTTCTTGATAGGTGTCCCGGCTTCTTTGTAAGTGGGCCCTTGTTTAAAAATTATGAGCGTTTGAAAATCACGGTCGCCGCGGCTGCCAAAGGTCTACCGAGTCGCGCGCGGTTGCTTTCACCAAGCGCCGCCGATACCGCGGTGAAGGGCCTGCCTAGCGACCACGCTGCCGCTGGTTCAAATCTTTTTCTCGACATTTTTTAAAATATATATGCGACCTGTCGCGAAGAAAAAGACCTTAGTCGGAAAAAATCGATTTTCGGGCTTCTTTGCTATTAAATATTCATTAAGTTGCTCTTTCTAATGAACAAAACGAAAAAATTCTAAAAAAATTGTCTGTCTTACAATTTAAGCGACATAGCAACCTTTCACTCATAGATCTACGTTGTTCGCAGCTATTTCAAACGCTCGTCCTGAAAATCTTGCCTTTCCAGCTAAGGTCCCTTTCTTCGCGACAGGTCACATATATATTTTTTTCGCATTGCCTTTTCTGAATCCGATTTCGGACCCATTGTCACGATTTATGGAAGAGGGGCGAGAGTCGGGCCAGCTGCCCCTGTCGTCGATTCTCATGCATGATATTTATTTCTCAATAATTCAACCGTTTAAAAAGAAGAAAATTAATCGCCGGGGGAGCATCTAAAAATGATTATTTGACATATTTACAATGCGAAAAATACAAAAAAAAAATATTTTAAAAAATGTCGACAAGAAGATTTGAACCAGCGGTAGCGTGGTCGCTAGGCAGGCTCTTTACCGCTGCACCAACGGCGCTTGGTGAAACCAACCGCGCGCGAGTCGGTAGACCTTGGGCAGCCGCGACGACCGTGGCTTTCAAACGCTCTGAATTATTGAACAAGGACCCGCTCGCAAAAAAGCCGGGACACGTATCTAATTATTTTTGACGTACTATCGATTGATGATAGTCTCATCAAAAAGTCAATGTCCAGAATTAACATACTGTCGGTCACTGACGGACATTGTCTCGGTCACGCCGGTCAGGTCCCATCTCTACGTACTGAACTGCGGCTAGTTTTGAAAGAAAACTCAAATGTAGATTTCAAGAAAGAAAAGGTTAAAGGTTCTAAAAATTTCATACGTACTTTAGTCAAAATGATATATTCAGACATAAAAGTTAGACTTTTATTCTGGCATTGATGAAAATACTGCTAAATGATCGGAAATTCAGGTTTCTAATATTTCTATTTATATAGTTCAAAATCTCGAGACAGCAACTGAGAGCTAAAATTAAAATAAAATTTTTTATATAGCATCAGTGAACACTGGTAAACACTGAAATTCTGTAAAACATAGAGATTTTGTAGAGGATATCGGGAACAAAGTAACAACATAACCTCAAAACTGTCAAAATTATTTTCACTTTTCTCTTCTGCAATTGCATTTACATCGTAATAATTTAATTAAACTATTCCCTCTTAAAACGCGTTTTAATTATTTCATAAAAAAAAACATATAGCACAGTCAGGTGTTGACAGCAAAACCATAAAATAATTCTTGAAAAATCCAAAAAACTTAGGAGATATTCAAAATTGAACATTTTGGTTCTTTTTTTGAACTTTCATAGCTTTGGTGATTTTAATGATATTAGGATGTATTTTTTAAAAATTATTCCTAATAAGGCGAAGTTTTGAAAACATATTTTTGGAAAAAAAATTTGAAAAGCTTTTTGGATATTTCAAAAACAAACTTTTGAAGAAAATCCATTCTTTATTTTCTTTAAATTTTTTTATAGATAGTTTACAATGTCCTCTAAAAGCCCTATAAATATGAAAATGTGATCTTTCTTAGTTTTAGAGGAATAAATAAAAACGTACGCCGAGACGATACACACGATGTCAGACAAAAAGATGCGAGCCTGAAGTCTCATTACCTCATTTGGTTTTGAACTTTCATCCGTGTTCGAAAAAATTTTTGCAATAATCTCCGTCGTTGAGAATGAAATGAAAGCATGCAATTTTTGGGTCCCTGGAATGGTAATCACCTTGTCAAATGGATCTTGTAAAAGGCTTTCTTCTTCTGAATATTCCTCGTGTGTACATAAGGCCACATGAATTTTTTCCCAACTCTTTGCGAATTCAAATAAATCCTTGGCGTTCACGATTTGATTATCCATGGGTAGTTGTAGGCTTCCTTCAGAAACCGCTTTTTTAGGTGCCTCTGCCACTCCATCGCAAGGACCTTCGCCATGCGCAGTCGCAAAGAAATTCCATTCTCCTTTGCATCCGAAGTTAACTTCATGATGCGTTAAGCTTACGAAATTTTTCCGATTCTTATACTGAGCTGCTGATCCGTCAGAAAAATAAATAATTTTTTCTATTATTTGGTCTACGTTTTCTCTCAAGAAAGCCATTAGTTTTTTTTAATGACTGCAATGCTACCGTATTGTGCTATAAAATTTCTAAAAATCATTACAAAACTGATGTGCTGTATTTTACCCTCTGAATCTTGTAGTAAGCCAGAAACGGATGAATGGTAGCTTGGTTTACTTTGTCTTTTACTTTGCTCTTTTGAAATGAAATTGTGAAAAATTAGTTTCTTCTGTTCTTTAGCAAGAAACTCGACAATCTCTTCCGTAAGCCTAATTACTGTTACGAGATTTGCGCGGTCTACTTATATCCATTCGTTAAAAGTAATACTTTCTGTACCATCTTCCAAATACGCTGTTTCTAAGAAATCTTTCAGGCTTGCATCTCCTGGACATGAAGTACAGTATACCAGGTGACATTATACAGTTGGTGGATTGCATATTGACTGAGCTAGCAAAAGCTGAGAGGTAGGAAATTGCAGAAATTCGTCCTTCGCTAAGTCGCTGATTTTTCCTCCCATGAACATCAGCTTTACATTCTGATGAAGAGTGCACACACATACACAAAATCCTTTATATCAATAGAAAGTTGCCTACCTATTTTTGGCTTAGGAGAAGCTGAAAATCCACCTTCTGCAACTAATTGTTTGGCTTTAAGCTCATGTCGCTTGAACATCCAAACGTATCCTCGATTTTCTGAATGGTCCAACTGTTAGGCGGAATCCTCAAAATTTTGATTCGGAGATTTTTATATGTTTCTGATGCTTTGAAAATTCCTTGTAAATGATTTATAATTTGTTTTCCATCGTGATTGAAGTAATCAAAATTGGAAAGTTTACTCTTCAATGAAGAAATTACTTTTTTAATTATTTCTTTTTTCTGTGTTCGTGTGTGGGCTTCCTCGATGCTGCCTGGAGATTCACTTAAAACTTGTAAGCATTTATTCAAGTGGGAGAGTGCTCATTCCTTGCCTAATTCAGAGAATACCTCTTCATCTGGATAATATTCAGGTTCATTCGCGATTGGGATTAGGTCAACATAATTCATTTCGACATCATCGTTAACTTCGTTATTATCAACTTCTCTTTGTTGCTCTTCAGTCTCCGGTTCTTGTACAAATATTGGTAATTGTTTCTCGATGATATGGTTTTTGCAATGGATTACAGCAAACCCTCTCAAACGACATTTTTAAAAGGTTTCGCAACTTCCCAACGATTAGCGAAGAAGAGCAAAGAAGAGACAAAAAAAGATTGAGATTGTGAATTTTTCGTATCATACAGTCGCAAATGCTTAGCCCCAAGGGCTAAACTTAACGCTAAGTAGTGATATAGAACGTATAATTATTTCTTGACTCTGAAGCTAAATAAAAATTATCAAAAGAAATCTGAAAACACAAACTGAAAAATTATATTCTAAGATTCTGAATAAAGATAATAGAAAAGGTCAATCAACTTCGAATCGAGAATCTTTGATAGATAATAACTATCAAACTTCTTCTTCCTCAAGAAAGAAGAAAACAAGAAATTACTTGAAAAAAAGACTTGTGAGAAATGTAAACAAGACCTTTCAACCTGAAACAGCCCAAAAATGCATTAATTAGAGGCTATGTGTCCTCCACAGCAGACATGAAACAGTAGACGAATATTATACTCGTATGCACGAACTTCAGAGTTCAGACTCTCGGGCGCTCTTTAGGATGCGAGCCTCGCTGGGCACGTCATGCCACGACGTACGTACTTAATTATTTCTCGAAAACTAAGAGATATTCCACTTCTGTATTTACAAGGATTTTAAAGGACATTATAAGCTATCATTAAAAAAGAACATTGAAGAAAATCAAAAATGGGTTTTTTTCAAAAATTTAGTTGAAAAATTTGTTTTTGAAAAATCCGAAAAGTTAAAAAAAAAATTTCAAAAAATTATGTCATCTAAACTGCATCTTATTATGAATAATTTTTATGAAATACATCCTAATATAGTTAAAATCACAAAAGTTCAAAGAAGGACCAAAATTTTCAATTTTGAATATCTGCTAAGTTTTTTAGTCTCGAAGTCTATTTTTGATTTGCGTCTCCTTTTTTAGCACACAACAAATTTTCATGAGAAAGGAGATTTTATTTCGATTTTTAAAGAATTCTAAAAGAGAGACATTGAGCAAAGATTGAGTCCAATCTGCAGAGTTGCCTGTGATTACTATTAAGATTTCTTTTTATTGAGGTATTAATAATGAACTCCATTCACCAAAAGATATCTATTTTTATTCAAATATAGTATACAAATGTGAGCAAGTTAGCAATTTTTAGATATGTGTTATTATTTTGGATTATTACCTTCTTCTCCTTCGAAAACTGGAATAATTTGGATAGATTGGTTCTAAATCAACCCACAAAATTTGATCTAGGCACTATGATCTATTTTCATCATTTCCCATGTTCTGTTTACATAAATCTTGTAATAATTTTTTTAGGTCCCTTCATTTTTACAACTAATTCAAACGTTAACCTGGTGCTTATCAAAAAATAAGGTTACCAAAAGGTTTTACACACATTCGGGTAAAAGAAATGATACCCTCGTTGCCTATCAAAAATGGTATTCAGAGGAAGATGCCATATACACAATATGTGCATTCTCTTATTATGTACCATTGAGTATTAGAATTGAATTTCATATTTGAGGGTAAAAATATTTTGCTATCTTATTATTGTGTCTTAGGACCAATTTCTGAATCTTCATGTTTGGGGCTGAAACATTCTGTATAGTTTCCTAAAATCTATTGATATTGCATAAAAAAGTATCTGGTGTGAAAGATCAGTAGTAAATAAAGAGTCTCATTTAAAGAGGCAACGTTTCGGACCTTGTGTGGTCTCTTTTCAAGCCTGTTGAAAAGAATGTTGAATTATAATTTTTAAAAAAATAATAAATACAAATAAACATATTAGGGAACATTGTAAAACATGTATAAGATTATTGTTGGTAGAAGGATTAAAAAGAATAAAATTAAATATTTGAAAGTAATGAGCGTGGTGAGTAAGAATATACAAATGATTTAACAACATAATAACAGGAAGCATAAATAGGGTAATAATAACTAAACATGGGGTAATAATTATATAAAGGTATTCACCTGAAGGAACATTAGTTGATTTATGACGACTTAAAGTGAAGTTTTGGAGTGAGAAATTTGGAACATTAAGCAAGTTGGTGGAGTTAACCAAACCATTGACAATGTGTTTCATAATGTATTATTTTAAATAAAGGCACAATTCTTATGTTACAAATTATGTTATTTAATGTTGTTTTACAGCAACCCATTGAAAAATCTGTGTGAAAATCTCTGTACAAACGTTAGACGTTTTTAAAGATTTTTCTCAGCAGCTAAGATTTTTGGATGATCAAAGTCAAAATTATGTCCAGTTTCAATTCTGTGTCTTTCAAGAGCAGTGATATTTGCAGTATTGTAGTTCCGGCGTGTGTGTTCCTTAATTCTATAATGTAACGGTCTACCTGTATGTCCTACATAACAACAGTCACAATTTGTGCAGTCAAATTTATAAACAACATTTCTTTTTTTGAAAAACATCTGATTCATCATTAGGAGACGGAAATAGATTTGAGTTAGATTTTATTGGACTAAAGATAACTTTTATGTGATTGTGGCGTAAAATAGTATCAAGTTTGTCAGTTATTCCTGAGATATATGGAACTAGAGTGAAATTTTTGAGAATATTAGGTTCTTTTTTCCCAAACTGATTGTAAATATTGTTTATTCTAATCCTAATCAGTCTGTTAATGAGATTAATCGGGTAACCATTTTGAATTAAAGTTTTTTGAATTAGTTTAATATTTTGTGGTCTAAATTCAAAAGAAGATAATTTAATAGCTCTATCTATGAGTCCGAATATCATTCCTTTCTTTTGTGACCAAGGGTGTTGTGATAAGAAATGTAAGTATCTACCAGACCATGTGGATTTGTAGTACCAATTAGTGAGAAGAGAATCATTAATAGTTCTAGTAACAGACACGTCTGGAAAATTCAATGTACAATTTTCTTCCTTTTCAAAAGTAAATTTGAGATTTGAGTCATATGAGTTGAAAACTTCTGAAACTTCATGTCATTTTGATTCTGGGATTATCATAAAAATATCATCAACGTATCTTTTTTAAAAAAGTATTTCAAAATTTAAGGTTGAAAAACAATCAATTTCAAGAGTATTCATGACAATGTCCTCTATCACAGGAGATAGCGGAGATCCCATGGCCACTCCTTCCATTTGTTTATAGTTTTTATCGTTGAATTCAAAATAAGTTGATCTTAGACAAAACTCGAGAGCATTTAAAAGTTCATCCCTTGGTATCAAAGTGTAAGGAGCTATTTCATCCCATTTGTTTCTGATAGTTTGTAGAGCTTGAGCTATTTCCTTTACATGACTTCATAGCCTCTATTGAATTTGGTACATGGGATCTACCTTCAGGCAAACAAAAAGAAATTAGAGTCCAATATTCTCAAACTATACTTAATTTTTTGAATTCTCCCATTCTTAATAAACAAAACTTTCATGAAAATTTTAATTTTAGTCCAGCTATACAATTTGTTAAAGATAACCCAGATATAATTTTTCTTTAGTCAGATAAAGGCAATACGACAGTTGCAATGAAAAAATCAGAATACATTGACAAAGTGTCTAATTTATTATCAGATCAATCCAAATTCAAGGAGGTTTAATTTGAATATACAGCTACTACTGAAAAATCAAATAATATTATAGTTAACAGATGGGACCACAATTCATTTATCTCTTCTATTGATGCCACAGAACTAAAAGCGGATGCTACAATTATTCCGAGAGCATATGGAATGCCGAAAATTCATGAAACTGGTAACACTCTTAGAATAATAATTTCCACCATTAACAGCCCTACCTCCAAATTAGCTAAATATCTCGCTAACATTCTAAAGGCTTTAATAGAAAAATCAAACCATAATGTTAGACAGTTGGCAGTTCGTTAATAACATTAAAACCTTTAAAATGCCTAAACAACATTCTCTTATGTCTTTAGTTGTGATAAATTCATCCCCTTCAAATCCCATCAACCTAGCTCTACAAACTATCAAAAACAAATGAGATGAAATAGCTCCTTACACTTTAATACCAAGGGATGAACTTTTAAATGCTCTCGAGTTTTGTCTAAGATCAACTTATTTTGAATTCAAAGATAAAAACTATAAACAAATGGAAGGAGTGGCCATAGGATCTCCGCTATCTCCTGTGATAGAGGACATTGTCATGAATACTCTTGAAATTGATTGTTTTACAACCTTAAATTTTGAAATACTTTTTTAAAATAGATAGATACGTTGATGACATTTTTATGATAATCCCAGAATCAAAATTACATGGAGTTTTAGAAGTTTTCAATTCATATGACTCAAATCTCAAATTTACTTTTGAAAAGGAAGAAAATTGTACATTGAATTTTCTAGACGTGTCTGTTACTAGAACCATTAATGATTCTATTTTCACTAATTGGTACTACAAATCCACATGGTCTGGTAAATACTTACATTTCTTATCACAACACCCCTGGTCACAAAAGAAAGGAATGATATTCGGACTCATAGATGGAGATATTAAATTATCTTCTTTTGAATTTAGACCACAAAATATTAAACTAATCCAAAAAACTTCAATTCAAAATGGTTACCCGATTAATCTCATTAACAGACTAATTAGGGTTCGTGTGAGTTCGGCCGGGCATATTTCTCTTCCCCTCTTCCCCCCTCTACCATTGCGCTGGAGCCGAGCGTTCACGAA
>JAUMHM010000050.1:17459105-17479211 GCA_032362435.1 Melikaiella ostensackeni | reverse complement strand
ACGTGGACATTTGACAAAAACGGGGGGGGGGTCAAATTTTACACAAATCTAATACCTTCTCTGATGAGAATGTAATATTTTTTTGGGTTATTTGAATAAAACTAGAGGGTGAGAGCAAATAGATTCTAAAAAAATGTCTATCAAGTATAACTAATAACCACCCTAGTATATTCTCATCGACGTTAGAACGTACTTCAGCAGCAAAACTTACTGTAGTGTAAACTGCCTCCTCTTATCCATGTAGAAATTTACGCACTTGTCCCTATTTCAATTAGGGCAGTGGTCAGATCCTCACTAGAACAACTGAACTAGTGAGTTCTAATCAGGACCCTTTAAAGCACAGTTAAGATTTTCTATTCTTTGTGACTAGAAAAAAATGTATATACGTCTGGTTAGGCCCCAATCTTGAATTTTAGACAGGCATTAGTTCAGCCCTGATGAGAATAAAAGAAACAAAAAATTCTAGCCAGGAACTGTTGGGGTCTTAGTGTACCCGTTTTACTAAACAGACGTACGCAGTGAGTCGGTGATTCGCCATTTGGCAACAGCTGTTAGCAAAGCTACGGCACGACGCATCTCTTCTTTCAAATTTCATATATTATTCTAGTCATTTATCAAAATATTGAACAACAGTGAGTAGAATTCCTGCCAATAGGTGCAGTGAAATATTTTGGTTCAAGTGTGAAGTGGATTTAGTCTTCATGAGAGACAGAGAAAAGTGATTCTTTAGTTTGGAACAAAGTTGTGTTTTTCTGAATGCAATTATTGCCTCGCGAGGGTCAGCTCAAAATTTTCAGACGGATTAGTTGATAAATAACAAAAATTGCCACCTAAATTCAGAATAAAATCAATTTTATTGGTTTAATAGAATCGATATTGTCGGACGATAAAAGAGTACTCTTGTGAGGACCTGGTTAGAAGTTTTAGCTAGAAACTGGCTAAGATAACTTTACAGAACTAATTCGGTCATTTCCATTTTTTCCTACTAAATCCCGATCACAATTTCTACATGGGTAGAAAATCTTATTGAAATGAAGGGTCTCTCATCTGCTATACTTTCAACTTTCACAATACATTTACAGTATGTGTAATGGAATGTTACAAAACTTACCACACGTTTATTGCAATTTTAGCATTTTACCTTTACAATACCGTGATTATAATTTTACCTTGCACTCTCATACTGTAAAAGTGTGGTAAAATCCCAAACAGTTTAACAGTGCTTGTATGAGAGTGTGGTTTCTCAGATCATGCTACTGTTTTAGACATACAATGCATTGTTCGCATTCAGAAGGGAGAGAGAGAGAGAGAGAGAGAGAGAATGCAAGAGCAGAGAGGGCAAAGAGAGATTGGTAGGTAAGCATCCATTTTGACATAGGTATACACCGAAGTGTTGTGGCGTTGGCCATTATATGCGGCTTGGAAGCAGCTAAATTCCAGCGGCATTCCCTGTCCGCCATTTCCAACCTCCGCTCTCCTGTTTCTGTGATTCGGCCAGATTCGGCTCACCAAATTCTACCGCAAATGCACCTTTTAATAGTGCCACCTTGATCTGGCATTTAAGTAATTCATATCAAAGCTTAGAATGTTGTTTTGCGAAAGTATCTTTTTATTACCTTTTGTTATTGTTTACTGTATTGCTAAAATCATGAATTTGAACAAAAATATTCCATCATTGATTTCTTTCTCGGAAAAGGTAAGTGCATCTAACCACTAAAATAGGTGAGTACTTATATCAATTTTTGAAGCAGCTGAACTCAAGTTACGAAACTAACTTAAGTATGGCGCTCGGATGGGTGACCTTTGTGATTTTCGTTTAGTCTTGTTTTTCACAACGTTTAACTAATGTCGAACGGTAGATTAGACGTCGAGGGTGTGTGCACTTGATGATAACGAATGTCTACATCTAAACTCGACTGTTAGTAACCGGCTGCGCTTGGGAAAGTTTTTCTGTAGTTTCTCTCACCCTTGGCCAAATGTCCAAGCAAATGCGAGAAAAATTAGCTCATTCACCACAATATTTCCTTTTTGTATGCATATATACTTTATAGCCCTGTTGTCAGTCAATTGGCTGTTGGGCTTATGATCACTTAAATAAATGAATGACCAAACATTGTACCGATTACCCTATCTTTGTCAATGAAAAATTTTTCTTTTGTGAGATGCATTTAGAATACAGATTGAAAATAATCACTTCACCGAAACACAAATTCGGAGAATCACGTTTTAGTATAACGCGGTATTGCCTAACATTGACTACGTTGTAAAGACAGAATATCGATTTGATGCAAATCAAGAAAAAATGAGTTTCAATGTCTATGACACGTCTTATTCTTAGAATCAAGTAATGAGGTATCTTTATTCATATCATTGTTAACCTTAATGTCAATGGTAACATTTTCCAAGAAGATATTCTTTACTATTGATACTATACTTTTTACAGGCACTGCCGTCGATAGGTATCAAGAAATCAATTTTCATTGAATCAAATATTTTTAGTATTTCGAATATTTCTTGCAAGAAAATAACTTGAATATATTAATTGTATAATACACATAATTATTCAAATCATAAGAACTTTCAAAAAACTTTCGTTTAGTTTTGTTTCGGCTCGGAGGTGAAATCAAAATCTCTTGGCCTACAATGTCAGTTCCATTTGAAAGCTTACGTAGAAAACAGTTATGTTATAATTTTTTGTTTAATCGAATGTATATTAAAAAGTTGATTCAATTTGATCTCCGAGAACGAAGATAAATGAATTCTATTTGATTTCTTGAAAATTTAAAAACTGAAATAAAATAAGGGAAGACTTTTGTTTCGGGCGCGAGACGGAAACGATACAAAAATCTTTTTTTGCCTTGTTTCGTTTTGTTTCAGTGATGGCACCTGTAACAAATGGGGAAATTTTAATTTGGAACTACTTTATTTCAAATTTTAATTTAATTAAATTTAATGTTTAAAGTTAAACTATAAAGTTTGGTTTAGAAAAAAGCAGAACCTCACCTTGAGTAGATAGCCAATTTAGAAAATGTCACTCCCGGCGAATTGATCCTTGTAAAACCGCTGTAAAATTATCGCTTTAACAACCTCTCACTATCAAGAGATAGGTGATTACAGCGTGATGGACTCGTGGGTCTTGAGTACACGGAACGACCCGAGGATGGCAGACGTTTGCATTCTGTTGATTCGCAGGTTCTCGGGACAACAACAAATCGGGTAAGAGAACACCTGACAGTTTTTGCCTTTAGTTCGTTTTGGTTAGAAAACCACAATTTCGTGATTTTAATTCATGAAACATTTAGATTGTTAGTTATTGTGTTTTACACTTAAGTAAGACTTATGACCAAAATACTGATATTTTTATCGAAAATTAACAAAAAGGGAACAACTGGCAGGCTGCCACAACTGTACCTCTTCATGTTGACAAAAACTGTTCAAATTTGGGCCTGATAAAGTGCATAATGCCATCTAGGATAGTATAATTTCGCAATGCCTTTCTCTGTGCTTAAAAATAATGGAACTGCAAACTGAGGATTTATCCAGAGCGGAGATACTATAATTGAATTTTGGACGGAAGATTCGAGTTCGTTAAGGTCACCAACCTGTCACTTCACCAAATTCTCTCACGCTCCATTAACGTGTTTGTTAATGCGTGCCACGCGTAAGCCGTATCTCTTTACTAAACACACCTATCCATGGATCGTGACTCATCCAAGGAAACGGTGTCCTTTCTTTACGAGAGTTCGGAGATAAGAATTAACGCCCATGGTTCATCGGGTTCGACAAGCAAAGGTGTCGCCGCCACGCCACTCGCTTTCGTCCCACGAGATAGAAGAAGCAAACCTGCCAAGAAGTTTGTACTGTCGGTGACGTGTTACATATATGTGACGTTCTCACGTAATGTCACTTTTATTTTCATCAATTCATTTACCTTTAATTTGATCTTGATACCTATACTAACGTCCGAATGAATCGTGAAATTTCGAAATTTGTAATTAAAACACTTTTCGAGTAATTCTTCCCATAATAACACAATAAAATGAATGTATTATATATTCGTTTGATATAATGATTATGATTAATATTATATATTATTTATTAATTATTAATGTTATATATAATTAATAATATTATATATATATATATATATATATATTCTCTCATAAATACACTTTGAAGAAATACGATTCTTGATAAGACGACCCACTTCACTCATTGAAATATTTTTCATTCTATTTGGGAAGTTTTCAGTTGTGAAGATGGGAAATTGGGCATACTCGTATATATTTTTTGGCAGCCCAATATATTTAAGAGGATAAAATTTACGCACTTTCTGGCTCTAATACTAAATTACAGTTACTTTTATGAAACCATTTCGGTTGGTAGCTAAATCCGTTATTGCAATTCTTTTATTTCTTTCAATTTTTACAATGCGGAGAGCAGAATATATTGACTATAAATGTAGATTAGAGCTTGCATATTTTAAATGAGGTGACGTAGAATCAAATTCCCGGGATTTTCCTCTTCCGCATTTCTTAGTGATTTCATATTCATAAAGATAGTTTTAAATAAGGAATATAAACAAATTTAACTTTATTCATTCTACAATTGAGCCGTTCTCTAGAAAAACCACCTAAGACGACTTAGATTTTAGCATAAAATTGTGAAAGTAGCTTTTCAGAATGTGATTTTACAAACCAGAATAAATTCAAATGACATTTAACATTTACAATAGGCAGAACCATTTTCGGAAAATAAAATAAAAGTATAAAAACAAATATTCAAACTATATACAAATTTTAACAAATGAAAATGTCAAGATCGACTTAGGTGGTTTTTCCGGAGATCGCCTTATTTTGTTGTTAATTTGAAATATAGCCACAAATTTTGCATTATTATTTGTATAAATTTCATTTCATATCTCCCTTGATAAATTTCTTTCACCACAATCACCCTTCCACTCCTCCGTACACAAGGTCGTAGCCACGTGAACTATAAAAAGGGTTTGACCCCCCCCCCCCCCGAAATTCTTGAAACATATACATTAGGGCGTATCGAAAAAAAAAGTTATTTGCTCGAAGTTCTTATAGCAATGACAACTTTCTTTTGGGAGTCAAAAAAACTCCTCTGAAGTTTCATAAGAAAAAAAATTCCTTTTGTCTCCGCATCGTAGATATAGCTAAAAATCACAAAAAACGAAGCACTTCTTCAAATCTGAAAACCAAAAATTTTTTTTTGAGATTTGAATTAACAATAAAAATAATTCAAGGCAAGTCGATTTATACCTGTATAGCGATAATTTCATTTAAATATTTTCTACCCTCCCTAAGTGACTTTGAAATTCCAAAAAATCGAAAAAATTCGACTTTTTCTCTATTTTCTTAGAGTTACGGTAAATTTCTCGAATATTTGACCATATTATGTGTGATATACATAGATGCGAATGTACTTGAAATATGTTGCAACAATAATATATAGAGAATGTTGACATTAGAATAAATTTTATTGATTTTGAATTACAAGAAATGATTTAAATGTGATATATTGCTCTTTATTTGACAATAAAATTAATTTTCGGTATCTAAATTATCAGAAAAAATAATTTGAAGCAAGAAGATTTGTACTTACATAGAAAAAAATGATTCAAATATTTTTTACCCTATTTAAGTGACCTTGAAATTTCAAAATATCGAAAAAATCCATTTTTTCCCTATTTTCTTAGAATTACGGCAATTTTCTCGACTATTTATCATGAAAGCTTTCCGACTTTCGGATCTTGATCGGATGATTCCATCTCTAACGTCAGAGGAGTAAGCTTGCCGAGATGCGGATGTGACTTCTTTCACACACCTTTCCACTGCTTGAGTATGACATGGAAGATGAAAAATGTCTTTGGAAATTAAATGAGTCACGTTCTTCGTTGTGCATTCGGTGAGATTTTCAGTTGTGATCGATCTCGTTAATGACGGTTCCTAAATTTTGCACTTCTTCCAGTCGATGAGTTCAGTGTAGTCTTTTGCGTCAAAATTCATCGAAGGAACCTCGAATTTCCTTAATTTTGATTTCCTAGTTGATTGTCCCGCAGAAATTATTCAAGACACCGCGAGCTTGCGGATTTTCTGCCTTTCGCCACATAGCATGGTGAGAAGAAGATTTTCTGGGTGAGCAAAGTAGGGATTATTTTGTATTACTTTTTGAATACATTCAGCGAAATCTTCCTTCAGCTAGGCACTCGAAGAAATGCTTTTCCAGAGATGTTTCGGGGCATCTTTAATAGATGGTCGATACTTAATATCGAACCACATTGGGACATATACTCTCATGATGAATTGAACTAAAACTCTTAACTCAAAGATGAATTCTCTGTCCCAATGTAAGTTCGAAGAGTTCTACTCATCCTAGTCAACCATCTGGCATGAGATAATTTCCCCGGACTTTTTCGAGCAAGATCTTCAAAATACTCTCGTTCCTTAATAGCATTCCATATATCTAGCAGGTAATTTTGATCAGAACTAAGATCACGGGTGTCAACTACAGGAGAATTAGGACTGTCGATAGCATCGAAGTTCACAACTGGAAGTTTTTCACAAGAAGCTAAGCTTTTTCCGATTGGACCAGAAAAATCATTAGGGCTAGAAGTTTCTCCATCAAGTTTTATTAACAAAGCTTAGAATGGTAGCTCATTACCATGAAGCTGACAGACACTTCATTGTAGCGGTTTACTCAATTCCAGTTCTAGCAATCGAATTATACCCGCTTTTTCAGAAAAAATAATGTTTGTGTTTACCAGTGTTCGTAGGACAGAAATCACAACCCACACAATCTAATTGGAGGTATTAATTTCTTTGTAATACAAAACTGAAGAATATCATGTGTAATCGTTTTTGCATCTGAAGAAGATGAGGATATGCGTCCTAAATGAGTACTTTCTGGTTCTTCAATGAGAGAAGTATGTTCTTCTCGTTTTGCTTGTTTGCCGAGTTTTTCCTTTACTTGTTCCATCCATTACTTTTGTTTCATCTCTTCTGCCATTGAAGTAAAAAGCCTTTATTTCTGAAGCCAACGAGAGCTGCACTTTCTAAAGTTAATGACAAACGTAGGAAGTTTTTGTTCAGCCCCGATATAGTTTATTCTTGTCAAAAACTAAACCTTTTACTTCCGGAATGTACTTGCTCACGTCGTGTAAACTTGCTGAAGCCAGTAAAGCAGCAGACATGTATCCGATGCCAAATCTGTCACAGACTTTTGAAAGTGCAATCTCGTCTGATCTGTAAATTCATTCCAATAAGGGACCCATGCATCCTCAACTTCTTCTTCGTCGGGCTGGTAATCGTCTTTTTCATTGTCATCCATACTCGAGCCACAGTGAGAACTTTCACCTTCAGTTTTCACCTTCTGACGCTTTCTTTGGATAATTTCTTCACTTTGATCTTGAAGTACATCAGTCATCAAACGTTTCGACTGTACTTCATAATGATCTGATTGTTTCGAATCGTTTTTCGGAAGAGTCGTAAATGATTTTCTCATTCGCCTAGACGATCGCTGTTCTGAGAGAAACACTCTGGCAGCTTCACAAAGATCTATCTCACAAGTGCATAAAGCATTATCACACTTACTAGCCACAATATCAAATAACTTTGATTTATTTGCACGAAATGCATTTAATTTGTTTTTGCACCAGAATTTATCTTTATCTCTTCCATGTGACTTTTTCAATTCCTTCAACTCATCTACATAGATCTGTTTTAACGATCTTTGCGATTCTTGCTTCTGTAGGAATTGGGATGGAAGTTTCATTCCATATATCGTGCAGCCTTTTCACAACTAAACGCGAAATATCAGAAAAACTTGGGTATTTTTTAGATTCTTCTTCAGTTCGAATTTTTTTGCATTCGAAAAAAATAGTATCTCATGACATTCAAGTGTGTAGGTAATCTTCCGTTACTTAACTCACTGTATTTTCCAATGATTGGACATTCGCTTAACAAATCCATTTTTATAAACACAAACCACTAACAAATCACAGATCACGTTAACTGAATTTAATGCAAAAAAGAAATGCTATTTAAAATTCGGGTTTTCCAGCCCTCTCATAACATACTCGCAATTAGGCAGTCAAAACTGAACTGAATTCTCTTTCTGAAAAGGCGGGTAGGGAAAACAAAATGTAAACATAAGCCAGGTGAGCCGTGGTGGACTGGCAAAATGTAAACAAAACCTTGATGCACTTAAAAATTGCAGGACATAGGTTCTTTTTTATGCCTGGGATTAGCGAGCTGACCGTGAACACATCAAAATATCATCTCATATTAAAAAATAAAAAATGTTAGATTTTGCCCATTGTTGAAACTACAAATGACCTTGGTTCAAAAATTAAACAGGATGACTAAATTAAAACTAATATCAGAAATCAGTATAAAAGTAATACTTTCATAATTTAATGACATTATAAGAAGCTAATATATGTCACATGGTCGATGAAAGTGATATAATTTTAATAAAATAGCGAAAAACTTGATTTCTGAAGATTTCTTCAATGATCAACGTCATTCTGACCAGATAAAAATTATTTAAATTACTTCCTCACTGTACAGTTATAAATCTAGGTACACTCGAAAACATTTCTACCTTATTTAGACACCGAAAATTAATTTTGTTGTGAAATAAAGAGCAATATATCACTTTTAGATATTTTCTTGTAATTCAGAGTCGATAAAAATAATTTCAATATCGACATTCTTCATAAATTGTTGGTGTAACATATTTAAAATACATTCTCCATAACGTATATAAGACATTTCATAGTCAAATAGTCGAGAAAATTGCCGTAACCCTAAGAAAATCGCGAAAGAGTCGATTTTTTCGATAGTTTGAAATTTCAAGGTCACGTAGGTAGGTTAAAAAATATTTGAATCATTTTTTGCTATGTAGGTACAAATCTACTTACTTCGAACTATCACTTTTAATACTTTAGATATCAAAAAATTATTTTATTGTCAAATATAGAGCAATATATCACATTTAAATAATTTCTTGTAGTTCAAAGTCAATAAAAATTATTTTAATGTCAACATTCTCTATATATTATTGTTGCAACATATTGCAAATACATTTACATTAATGTATATCACACATTGTATGGTCAAATAGTCGAGAAATTAATCGTAACTCTAAGAAAATAGCGAAAAAGTGGTCTTTTTCGATTTTTTGAAATTTCGAAGTCACTTAAGGAGGGTAAACAATATTTGAATGGTATTCTCGCTATACAGGTATAAATCGACTAGCTATGAATTATTTTTATGGATAATTTAAATCTAAAAAAAAATTTTTTTCTGGTTTTTAAATTTGAAGAAGTGTGTCGTTTTTTGTGATTTTCAGCTATATTTACGATGCGGAGACAGAAGGAATTTTTTTAAATGAAACATTAGGGAAGTGTTTTTGACTCCCAAAAAAGTTTTCATTGCTGTTATTGAACATTTTTAATCATATTTCAAATACTTTTGAACATTTTTTGGTATCTGATTGAAGTCGCTCATTCCATCCGCATCCCAAATTTTACTTCATTATCACCCTTTTTTTTTTGAATATTTAAAATCATACGTGACGTCAGCGATGTGAAGAAGCTAGCATGCGGCATGTTCAGCCGCGCCACGCGACTCTGCGCACAATGCTACATAAAATTCAATAACGCACGCTTAAAAATGAAGAAGCTTTTCCGAAATTCAACAAGCTAATTGTTAGATTGCCACAGATGATGAAAATGAGTGATTCAGAAAAAACCATCTAGGTCGACTTAGGTGGTTTTTCTAGAGAACGGCTCAATTAGTATTTGTAGAAGACAATCTCACAGATAAGAAAAATGTTTGGGAAATGGAATTACAACTAGTTTTGTCTTTGTTGAAACATACTTATGAAACAGTATTAGAAGAAGCATTATAGGAAATGAAGTAGTGACATTAATATAGTGAATTCCCAATGTTATTTTCGCGAATACAGGAAAAAGTATTGGTAAAACATAAGCGTGAATGATTAACCCAATATTTGTATCTATATATTCTTTTTCCTGAAAACTTTTCTTTGAGGAAGGGGACATCAGAACAAAAATGAATGAATTTTTCATTGTCAACTAATATTTCCATTAGCTAAAAATTTACTCCGTTAGAAAACCTTTCATTTTTTTTACTAACAAGAAGTGGTCGCGAGGTGCGGGACGCCAAATCAACTGAGGCTTTACGGGATGAAAGTGCATCAAAATCCATTATATTATACGTATTTTTTCTTTCGATCCAATGGGCCTTAGTTTCCGAGATACATATCGAGGTTTGAGTATTTACCGCTCGACTCACCACTGGTCGTCTTTACACCGGCGAGCATTGGTGAGAAGGAGACAGCCAATATCTGCGTCTCCTTTTTCTCTCCAAGTTTCACTCCTCTCGCCCATTCTTCGCGCGGTGACCTACACTGAAAAAAAAATTATTTTGATTTTCGTACGGAAACTAGTAATACGAAAAGAGTACGAATACGCCGTACTAATTTTGCTTTCTAGCCGTACGAAGGTAGTAATGGACCATGCGTAAACCGTACCAAGCCATACCAAGAGGATATGGAGTCCGAACGAATTCAGGTTCGGCGGCACCCGCGCGATTTTTGCTTGACGCTTCTGTACAAAAATCGAAACAGATTTTTTCAGTGTAACCTTCCGCTTTTTGATCTAAAGACGACCACTGCCGAGTGTGGACCGCTCGACTCGCCTCTGCCGAGCGCGGACCGCGCTTAAAAGTGTAAATACTCAAACCTAGATATCTCAGAAACTAAGGCCCATTGAATAGAAAAAAAAGAATATGTCTCTAATGGATTTTGATTTACCTTCACCCAGTGAGGCTCCAGTCAATTCGGTGTCCCGCATCTCGCTACCTCTCCTTGTAAGCCATACAGAGACAATTATAAGATATCCCTTATTGCTTCCAAAAATTGCAGACGCGCGTAAAGTTCGTCATTGGTGATTCAAGCGCTCAATAAAGGTAGATTACAAGCTCAAATCATTTAACAATCAGTCTTTTATGTAGACGGTTGATATAATTTGTGAGAGGTAAGGTAAACGAGAAGTGCGATATCGAAAGGGAGGTGAAAAAAAGAATGAAAAGATAGATTAAAAAGGGAGGGAAGAAGAAAGGTTCGATAACGGTGAAATGGTTCGCAGGGGAATTCCTTGTCTATCTTGAGTCGACGTAACTAGAGGGTGAAACGGGTGGTACATGAAATGAAAAAGGAGAAGGTCGGGCCTTCGGACTCCTGGGATAAACCCAGTACCAGAAGAGGCACGACGATCGTCGACGATAGCAATCGTCTTCTTGCATTTGCAGCGCTTCGCATCAGGCTTCGGTGTTCGTCCCGGGCGGACGATTTTCCTCGATCATGCCGAATTACAACAAAGCAGCCGCAACTGTACCACCTTCGGGTATCATTTTTCACCGAATATATGACCGAGACCTTCTTCGAATCTCCGGGGGAGTGTTTGTCGCCAATTTCTTTTGGTCTCAAATTTACTTTAGAAGAACCTTATATCCCTCTTCCAAGTTTCTACGAAGAATGAATTTCAAACTCGATCAATTTATGCAGGTTCTATCTAATATAAGACGATTTGCAATCATGATATACTTTTTTCCCAATCATCTTCTTCTTTTGAATATTCAGTGTAGAAGTTTGAGAATTCTTCAAGGATCTATTCCGAAATTAGAAATATTAATAAACTTTTTGGTGTTTTTTCATGACCAATTTTTTAATCTATTAACTAGGAAACACGTGTCCATTGTTCAATGGATCGAAGAGATTGTTTATTCGGGAAATCACACTTGGAATTCTCAAACTATAACTGGTAAAAAATATATTTAGATTGAATAAGATACGCGGATTACGCAATTTTTAAATTATATTTATAATTATGATATAATATTAGCATAATGATGATAATAATAATATAATTAATTATAATTATTCTATAATTATTATATTAATTAATAACAGTATTATTAGCCTCGGTGGCTCAGGCGGTTAAGCACATCGACTTCCTACTAGAGGTCCGGCGTTCGACCCCTGAACCAGTACCTCTGGAAACTTTTCCCTGCACTTAAAACCGAGGTTCTAGTGGTTCGGATTCCACCTTAAGCTGTAGGTCCCCCCATCATGGACTTGACTGTAACTTAGTCCGGGTATGGTGGGGTAAAAGTTATCCCAGACTATCCAGTATGTCAAATTATGCGATTAATGTCATCTCCAACACTCTCGGCTGCTGCGTAAGGACAACAGCGGTAAACGACGAACTCCAAACTACACCATACACCTAATTTTGTGCCTATTACAAAATCGTCGCATGAAATTTCAAAAATTGCATTAAACTTATAACATCTTTAACTCATGAAGCACTTGAGTTAGTCCGTAGTTAATGATAAAACACCGGATTTACCCAAGAAAAAAGTTGAAAAATGCAATAATATAATAATAATAATAATATAGTATAATATAATACTCGTAACTTACCTACCGTGTGACTTTGAACAACAACTATAGTTACGATTTTTTTAAACTTCAGATAAGCATATTTTATTGAATAGTCGTTTGGTTTTTCACATTTTTATCCTAAATGAGATGGTATTAGTTTTATGTAAAATTTGACTTCGCTGGTTTACGTCAAATCTCCGCGAATCATTCGATAGCTTATTCGATGTTTGTAATCAAAATCTCCTTTGGTGGTACACTTTTTTTGGCCCGAAAAGAAAGGTAGAATTTTCTCGTTTTCAGGTTTTTTGTACAATTCTATTACACAAGATGACTTTCTTATAAATTATGTTTTCAAAGATTTCTTTCAGAAAGGTCAAGTTTTTTAGTCAGCCTTCTACCACCATTCTTTATGGTTAACCCATGAAAAATGAAATTAAGAACATTAAAAATTCAACTTTAGAGCTAAACTATGCTAGATATGATAAAATGCCAAGAAAAAATTTGTTCGTCATAAGAAGATAACGAAATTGCTTTTAACTTAAGATATATGTAAATACTGTTAGTAATACACACTATTTATTTTATAAAACGCGAAATTATGTTTCTGTATGAAAGTAACTTTGAAAGGAAATTTAAGTTACTTTTGTCTGTAACTGCGTAACTGTAACGAGTAATTTTGAATTTTTATCACTTCTAACGATGAGTTATTTTTATCAAAAAGTGACTGTAACTGGTAACTAGCTCCTTTTTTCAGGAACTTGCCCAACACTGGTTCTTATGTTGAAAAAAAAAATTTAAATAAGCAGTAAGCAGGTATCATTTTTGTACAAATTAAAGTAAGAAAAAAATTTTAAATTCTTGACAATGATTATTTCGCCGAATTTAAATTGACTGGTGCCTCCACTTAATATAGTCTATGTGAAGTTAATATTCTAAGCTTGTCCAAATAATTATAGAATGAAACCATTACCAACCTCCTCATAGAATAGTGAAAAAATGACGATCCTGAAGTTTCCTATATCTATGGATTCCTAAACTTTTGACAAGCATTATAAACAAACTAAGGGTCCGATCAAAAAACGGAAAACACCCTTGGATTTGTCTCAAAAATATCTAGATGCAACTTTTTTATTTTTTTTAAACAATTTTGTAAACAATTGCATCATTTTTTAATAATTTCAAACTTTGATAAGCATTATAAACAAACTAAAAATTGTTTTAAAAAAAATGCGCATCTAGAGATTTCGGAGACGAATACAAAGGTGTTCTTAATTTTTTTGATCGGACCCTTAGTTTGTTTATAATGCTTGTGAAAAGTTTGGAAATCCATAGATGAGCCGTCGATCATATACGCTTTGGATAGATGAGGTAGAAAAATTGTTAACAACATTGTTTTGTTAAATTGAAAGTTTAGAGGAGATACTTTTGTTGCCAACGATTCTATTGGAGCATCGTATGTACACATAAGTTTTTGAAATTGCTGTAAAAATAGATAAAATGTTAAATAAAATGTTATTAACAATTCATTTGTTTGAACAATTGGTTTTCAAATATAATAAAAAAGTATTTGAGATCTATTCACGAGTTGATTTTGATTACATTCTCAAAGTCGGTGTGAAATAATAATATTTGTTTATAAGAGTTACAAAACTTGTAAATGATTTGATTGTTTACAAAATTGTTTTAAAAAAAATGGCGCATTTAAATATTTTGCTGGCAAACCCATGGGCGTTTTCTGTTTCTTCATCGGACACTTAGCTTGTTTATAATACTTTGCAAAGTTTGAAATTATTAAAAAATGATGCAATTGTTTAAAAAATTGTTAAAAATAAAAAATAAAAGAGTCGCATCTAGATATTTTTGAGACAAATCCAAGGGTGTTTTCCGTTTTTTGATTGTACAACCTTAAAAAATGATGTAATTGTTTAAAAAATTGTTTAAAAAAAGCGCATTTAGAGATTTTGGAGACGAATACAAAAGTGTTCTTAGTTTTTTGATCGGACCCTTAGTTTGTTTATAATGCTTGTCAATAGTTTGGAAATCCATAGATATAGAAAACTTCAGGGTCGTAAAAAATGACATATCGTCCATCTAGTTGCATATGGTCGTCAGTGACAATGACAATAATTTTACTATAGAGACAATAAACTGGTATAAGGATTAGGTTTTTATAAGATTGTCCTTCTCGACGAAAATGCTTAGTAACTTATAAGTGAAAGAATCGTTTCTAATAAATTTAAGAAGTCATAACCTTTGCACAATAACAAAAAATTCATGTTAGATTGAGGTTACAAAATTTTGTGGCATACGACCTCATGCAACTAGATGGACGATATAAAATATGTATATAAACTGTAGGAATAGTTGAACATCACAACTAAAAGCACGTTCTCTCGTTAGACTCCCGGGTTCTACCTTTACAGATCTTGGGAATTTCCCGAAGGATCAGCTACTGCTAAAGAACGAGAGTAGGAAAGGTTAAGTCTCGAGAAGTATACGACAGAAACCGAAACAGATCTTGCGTTTTATAGATATTACTATTAGATCCCGTTACACAGAAGTTCCATAAGGACTGAGTTTTGTCCCTTGAGAATTTTGAAAAGATATCAAGTTATATATGCTTAAAAAACTTTCATCAAACTGATAAGGGATTATCAGAGAGAGAGAGAGAGAGAGAGAGAGAGAGAGAGAGAGAGAGAGAGAGAGAGAGAGAGAGAGAGAGAGACCTCTTGTTACGAATGTAGGTCACAGTTTATGACGGGCGTAACGATGAAATGAATTTTGTGTTCAGGGGCTTTTAACATATAAACACTTATTAGCATAAGAGGAGCAAATTGTATTATTGGAAATCGTAAATATTTTCCGCCAGATTCATGTACTAAACGAACACTAGGAATTGAAAATTTTGCTGAACATTCTACTAGAAAATTGTATAGAATTTAGTTCTGTATATTTTCAATTTAATAAAAAGAATTGTTTTTGACGGACATAAAAATAATTTTATAATTTTGAAGGTACATTTTCATAAAATTGTTACCTCGTTAGCTCACCGAAACTATTCATTTACAATTACACACAACCAAATTCATTACTTCTAATGTAGTTCTCAATTATCTGTAGAATTTTTATCCAACTTTGGGGTACAAAATACTTTGAAAGTTACTGTGTATTGTAAGTCCATGAAAAGTATTTTTTAATTTGTGTTACACTTTTTTACATAAAGCATTAATACTAACATTAAAAATTTTAATATTTTTGTCTTTTTGCAACATGAGTGTTGAATATTAATTTTGTAACTATAGCCCATTGTTGTTTTTATGAATGAATTCGAACATAACTCGCTTTCACGACTGATTTCATTGTAATCTATATTATGTTGAATCAAGTTTCACGGTCTGTAAATCGTGCACGTCAAATTAAGCAGACATATCTCATTCTAACGCCAACTCTATGATCTGTTGCGGTATCATGAAGATCCTAATTAGAAGATCCAACTCAAATCTACGTATTCTAATCCCAAATGCACGCTTTACGTAAGAGAAAGGTAATGCCTTCTCATCTCCTACTAATGTCAACGTCAATTTCGTGCGTCTACTCTACATTACTAACACGAATCGCGGGCTTGGCTTCAGGAAATCCTCAGAAACCAGCCCTACAACTGGTTCCTCATGGAAGCCCTGAAAGCTGATTGTTATTAGTTGACGTATGATGACAATATGCAAGGAAATCTATAGGAAAATTCATGAATCCCAATTAACGATGTCATCATTATTAATACGTCAATCAAGATTCAAGTAAAATATGAAATGAAAAAATTTCTTACGGACGTATTTTTCTCAAATATTAGTTAAAAGTAGAAAGGAAAATAAGCCGTCACTGCGACCTGTCAAAAAATTATTTTGTTAAAAAAAAACTTCAATACGAGGAGCATACAATTATATCTTTTTTAAAATACGTCAATACAATTAATAGAGTCATAGATATAATTCGGTGATTATAACGCCAATAAAAACCAATAAAAATAGCAACTAAATTGATTATTCATAGGATTTTATATAAGTTTAAAGAATTGGATTGAAATTGACTTTGGCATTAAGCATTGATTTTTTTCATAATATATTGAAATGTGTAAAATGCGACAGCTGCACCCTGTGTCGGACTTAAATTTGGAATTAAGATACAAAAGTGCTACTTATTCTTAAAAAAAAAAAAAAAAATAGCACTACTCAAATTCATTGAAAAATTGAGACAATATTTAGAAATTAAAAATACCCAGTGAAATTTTGATATTTGACGTGATTCAAAAGTTTCTTAGAAGACATCATTCTTTGCCTATAAAATTTCCTACGGCATGGGTTTGTCATTGAGTAGGCCCGCAAAAAAATCGAATGTCACCGAATCATCTCTGCGGTTGAGTGAAGGTTTAAGTAAGACATTTTCAACACAGAGGTGACTTAATCCACATTCTTTTCCAAATGAAGGTGCTATTATACGTAGTTTTTTTTAGGTCTGTGGTCAGAACAAATACGTATGTATTCATTTCTTTCTTTACCTTTGATTTTGAAACTAAATTGAAATTGTAACTTTTTATCAGCCAATAATCTTCTACTAATACCATTATAATAATATAATAAATAATATAATAGTAATATAAAAATGTAATAAACTTAATAATACACAAAGAGCAATCAAATTTCCAAGAAAAATGATAATTTACAAAAGAAATGTCTGTACCAGAAAACTGACTTTCAATACGAAACATACGAGTACTACTAGATTTCAAAAATTCTCCAAAATTTCAACCACAAAAAAGCTTTATCTCAAATTGAGAAAGAAAATCGACAAAAACATTGAAAGAAAATGCTAACATTTACCACAAGTTCACCTATTCTTAGAATATTTTTGAGATGATATTTAGTTAACGAATTTAAAGCAAAAGTTAAAATATGTAAATTATTATATTAGGATTTTCCTTTTATGTACTGCATTAGACAGGCAGACATTATTTATACGGGACATTTTTCCTCAAGTGCACCTACCCAAAAAATCGATCGGATTCAAACTTTGCTAAAGTTCAGCTCTATTGAATCGTATTTTTGTAATTATTCGATGGAATAAAATGTTGTCATTCGAACAAATATTTAACGAAATGAAGGGGGTGAAATTTTTGGATTTTGTGCGGGCAGGTTTTTCTTTGATGTAATCAATTTCTTTCGTACAGGATAAGAAAATTTTTGACGATTGACAAGAAGCATACAAATTACTTTTTTAAAACAGACTTTATACTATGCGAGTGTTTAGTAGCGATTCATTCACGTACTAATTTAGCCAAAATAATAGTCATTGTCTATTATTAGAGTGTTTCCGTAAGATTAACCGGTCAGATAGTTAGGGCTAGTATTACGGAAATTTCCGTATATGTCGCTGACTCTTTAATTACGGCTAGTAATACGGAATTTTTCATACTACTGGCCTTACTAGTATTACATATTGATATTATTAATAATACTAACCATAATTTGTTTCTAATTTTGAATTTTGAAAAAGAAAAAAGAGACGAAACATGTTTGGCAATAGCAATAAGTTATTAACAAACAGGTGTTGACATCAAACTTAATCAAATTCAAAAAGTCATCAACTTTCTTTAGCCGAGTTGTTCGAGAATATAGGATAGTTAGTTGATCCTATTTTATTAATTATTGCTTGCCTACTGAAATAAATAATGGCAATAGATTATTAACAAACAGATGTCGACATCAATCTTAATCAAATGAAAACAATCGTCAACTCTGCTTAGTAGGTGCGTTTGCGGATCGTTAATTGGCTCGTTAGTTGGTCCCATTTTGATAACGGTTGCTTGCTTATTTATGTAAACTATCGTCTGGAGGGATGTGAAAGTGTTAAGAATTTTGAACATGAAGAGACAAGAAATTTCCAAAATCTGATTAGTCCGCTATAAGTATACCGTTGAGAAATCAGTGAAATTTCACTGACAAACAGCTAAATTTCGCTGATTCGGCAGCGTATACGCTTATTTCAATCAGCGGTATACTTATCCCTGCCATTGATCGCCCGGGAGTTTCGGCTCTCGCAATCAGCCTGAGCACTGTACTTAATGAAGGCAATAATATTTTTATTATTGTGAAAGGTGTACATTTTAAAAGTTATTTAAGGTTTATGTAACGAGCTGGCTTTTATTTATATTTTCTTCAAAGCTCAGCTAAAATCTAATCCCGCGTGCAATAAGATTGCATAGCAGCCTAAAGTGTGATCTGGCTTACATCAAATGCTAATCAAACATTACAATTACACTGTCAAAAAAGTAATTTTTTTCAATCAGATCGATTTCAGATCTTGGACTAAACATGAAAATTAATTAGGAAGTTTAGAAAAATATTATTCATTTAGGTTTCTATTAGGTATGCATATTTTATTTTTGATTCTGGTAGTAAATGACTCGAGAATTGGATCAAAACACTCCGCGGTCTATTGATTCTGAATGAATATGTATCTTATCAATTTTTTTTTTGTTACCGGTAAGTGTGCTTCTGGTTCAACATACTTTCAGAAATGTGAGTAAATAAATTTTCTGCAAAATTATATGGTGAACCTTGACCCATTTTTAAGAATTTGATATCTACGTTGTACATGGAGAATGCACATGTACTAATCGTGTAATCATCTGACCTGAAGAATACAGAAAACAATAATCTCAATATCAGAAGTGAATATATGAGAAGTCAGGAGTGTAATTCGTTGAAACTAATTTCATGGCTACGAGCAATCTTCACCTTCAAGGACCCTTCTCTATCCACGCCTGGTTTTTTGTTCCCTATCCTATCTTTTATACGCCAACTAGCTCAATGGGTTAAGTTCGCGTTAACGAGCTATCGATTTCAGCGACGTTAACGAGTTCGAGGCAGCGATGGCGGCTGCGGCGGCATCCGAGCGGTTCTTCAAGATCGGCTCTTCCTGCGACGATGTGCGTAAATCTCATTCCCCCGTTGCCTGGAGAATTCGAGCTCGTCTCGAGCTCGAAATAACACCTCTCTTTGTACGGCACGAAGCGCCACCCATAAATTGTTGAGCGCCGAAGAAGCGGTTCTGGAACGGTCCTGGATCGGGCCACCCGGGACGATGGCGCGAGTGGTCAGAGGAGGAAAGAATGGGTGAAAGATAAAAAGGAAGATGAGAGCAAATGCGAGTAAGAAGGAAGGAAAGACACGCGCCCAGTCTGGACCACTGATGGCGTGGCAATGGGTGTGATTTACTGCAGTTCTATTGGGAGCCTGTGTCATTTTCCTGGATGGCAGTTGCTCCCAGGAGGACCCTGCAATGGTTGTTTGACCAATTTTTTAAATTATATATATATACGCAATGGATACGAGATCCCATGACCCGAATTGAAAGCGGCTGTGCCATGGGCTTCACACCCCAGCGCGCCAATGGTCGGTCGATGTACTAATGAGGATTAGCATTGATGTATATCTATATATTTACCAGTATTTACCAGTAGAACTATATATATATATATATATATATATATATATATATATATATATACATACTGTCCATGCTGTAGAGCTAAAGTTTACCGACTGACCGATG
>JAUMHM010000050.1:17415011-17436838 GCA_032362435.1 Melikaiella ostensackeni | reverse complement strand
TCATTTTTCGCTATAAAGAATTGGTTTTTTTTGTAAAATATACTGCAGATAAATTAACAATACCTCTTGCTATAATACTTTGTTATTAAACAGTAATTTGTATTTATTTGAACAAATTTAATAAACAAATGCATAATTTGGTCATGTTTTAGTAGAAAAATTTCATTTTCTCGGCATAATCAAATAAAAGTGTATAAATAATGGGCCTCAACCGTGATATTTTGCTGTTAGTTAACAATTCATAATTTTTAAAACAAACTTAATAAAGAACTTTACTCTAAGGCCGTTCTTTAATGGAAACACCTTATTGTTTTTTATGAAGTCGATTAAAATTTTTTAACAATGTCTTTCTATTATGATACTTTATTATTCATCACGAAATTTAAGTCATTCGAAATTTATATCGTTGATATGTTTGACGACGTTCATTTAAAGAAATGTTAAGAATTGTTCGACACTAGAATTTCTTAACAAAAAAGTTCATACTGAATCGCGTTATAGAAACACAATTTTATTTGTAGAAACATGAACGATGTGAGAGTTTTTTCAAACATTGCTCAAAGTTTCGAGCAATTTTATAAAATATTGTTAAAATAATAAAAATTTCCTGCCGGATAATAAAGTATCACTACACAGAAGCAATAAGAACAAAGAGTAGAAAGAGGTGCATCCATCAAAAAACGGCCTTAGAGTTGCACTTGTATTTGATTATGTTGAAGAAACGAAATCTATCAACTAAAACATGGCTTAAATATGCATTCGGTTATCAAATTCGTTAACAACAATTAAAAATTATTAGCTATCAGTAAAATGTAGCCACAGAGCGCTACTGGGAAGATATTTGGAAATGGTTCCTTTAAAAAAAGAAATCTATATGTTAAAAAATGTCGAAACAATGAATTTGCTTAAACAAATACAATTTATTATTTAGTGAATAAATATTATAGCGAAAGGTGTTGTTAAAATATTTGCAGTTTATTTTGCGAAAGAAACGAATTCCGTGTAGTGAGAAAATGACAATATTATGCATTTGTTTTCTAATTTTGTTTAAACAAATGACACTTATTGCCTAGCATCAAAGAATCGCAGAAAAAAGCTGTAAGAAATATATTTATTATCGATTCTGTTACGAAAAAACGAAACGAATCTATTTAGAAATGACGAATTTATACATTTTCTCATAAAAGTTTAATTAATTAAAAAATAGTTTTCATTTTTTAGGAATCAAATCGAAATATTATTCAAAAATATTGTTATCCAAAAATACACACCTGAAGAAGTTAAATATCGTTTTTACTAAAAAATTCAATTTTGTGGACTCCTTTGTTTATAACAAAAGTACAAATTTATATATATATATATATATATATATATATATATATATATATGATACTGCTGGACATCATTTATAAAAAAAAGAATTTTCATTGCTAAATAAAAAAATTTTAATAAGTCTTTTAAAACCATGCCTCGACAACTTTTTAGTTAATTTGTAGAGGAACCTCAGCCGTATGACCGTGCTCAAGTGATATTGTTGAGTAAAAGTGTTCTTTTTCAAGAAAATACTGTGTTTAAGAATCTGTTGATATAATTTGGTCAATATCGACGTTGCAGTTGAATAGAGTATTTAACATTTTCTCAGAGATAAAAAAATAATTAAATATGTATTGTAAAAATATACCATTCTATCCATTTACTTACTGATGCAAATATTTTTGAACTCTCAACATGTATTATTGAACGCTTATCAAAAAACCATCAAAATTAGTGAACAATTATAGGCTACAGTTGACGTTTTATATCAAATTATATGTATATGCACTGGTGTGAAACAGTCGCGTATCGTCCGGCAACCACGCACGCGGGAGTCCTCGAACGGTTCGGTCTCTCCGAATTGAGCTTATTTATGCTACTTCAGATCGCATTCAGATCGTACAGAACATAGTTACTGTCTTCTTATATCCATGTTTTTCTAGTATCTTTTCTAGGCGTTGAACATAAATGTGCAGATCAGAATTAGATGCATTTTGTACTTATGTGAAAATCGTAACAAGTTAATTTTAAAAAAATTCCCTTCTAACTCAAAAATGTGTTTTTTGAAATTGAAAATTAGACAAAATTATTTTATAAATTTTACAAATGTAATGAAGCATTCCGTAATTTTTCCCTCAAACTGAGAAATTTCAACAATAATAGAAGCAGTGTAATCTGATTTGTCTTGAAACAAAAGCATTGTCCTCTTGCCTGTTTTGTTTCGAACCATGTGAAAATCTTTTTTACTCAAACATAATTTTTTGCTGCTACCTTAGGTGAGGTTAGTCGCATGAGAATAATTTTTGCTGCAAAAGGAATCCTATTGAGACAGTAGAAAATCCTCTTAATCTTCAATTTAAGGGAAATTCCATTTATGTCAAGAAACATCCTTTTGCCATAAGGGCCTGACCAAAAAATTTTTAAAAATGAGATTATTGGCTAAAAAATCAAAAAATTTTAATACACATCCTGCCAATAGAATTTTCTATAATCTCATTTAAAAATTTTTTTTGTGAACATGCCATAAGGTCTTAACTGTGAATTTGCGCTCAGGCTCCTGGAAGCATGCACAGTCACATCAATCTGAGCAGTTGTTTACGGCTGACAATTTCTTTTGTATCGATTCAGCAACTCAATAGCTAGAAATTATATTGTCACTTTTTTTAAAATTGAAAATTGGATATTTCATCACCGTTCCAAGCTGAGAAAACGTGCACCTCGAGCGAAAAAATTTCCCCCTCCATTTTTTCGAAGCCAAATAATATTTTTTGATCAAACCTCTTTTATCGATTTAGGAACTCAATAGCTAAAAATAAAATTCTCACTTTTTTAAAAATTAACATCTGGATTTTTTATCACTGTCCAAAGTTGAGAGTGGAGGACGGTGGAATGGAAGAGTAGAGCTAGTGATGTAGAAGTAAAAAGGGTGGGAAGGGTAAAAGGGGTGAATGGTACAGGGCAAAGGGGGAAAGAGAGAGCGAATAATACAGTAGAGGGGATAGGCTAAGGAGCAAGGGGATATAGAGGTTAGAGGAAAGAGGAGGAGTGGTGTGTAGATATGGTGGGAGGAGAGTAAGTGAGGTGATGGCAAGGAGTAGAAAGGAACACAGGGATACTAAGGGGCGAGGTTAGGAAAGTAGAGGACAGTGGAATGGAAGAGGAGAGTTAGTGGTGTAGAAGTAAAAAAGGTGAGAAGGGTAAAAGGGGTAAATGGTATAGGGAAAGAGGGAAAAGAGAGTACAAATGATATAGTAGAGGGGGCAGGCTAAGGATCAAGGGGATATAGGGGTTAGAAGGGAGAGGAAGAGTGGTGTGTAGAGAGGGTGGGAGAAGGGTAAGTAAAGGGTGTAAATGTGAGAGTAGAGTGATTAGTGAGAGGGAAATTGTAGAGTGAGAGAAGGGCGTAGGTGGGATAAGTGTAGATGGAGGAGGCTGAGAGGAAAAGAAAAATATGAAGTGGGGTTTAGACGGGATGGAAGATGCTGGAGGGGATATAGTGCATAATGTAGAAAAAGGTGGGGGTGGACGAGTGACGGGGATGGAGGAGTGGAAGGTATAGAATGGGATAGGTGGAGTGGAGGAAGCGAAAGCGAGGGATAGAGAGAATTGTTGAGTAAAGGACGAGTTGGCGAGACAGAGATGTGTCATAATAATTATTATATTAGACGTATTAGATTTCTGTGTTGCATGTAATTCTAAAGATTCAAACCTGATAGGCACATGGATGATATTAATTTGAATTAGGTCTTTTCTGCAGCACGAAATCTTCTGTCAAAAGTAATATTTTGTTTATCTGCATGTCCAAAAGAATTGTCCTGTTGCTGCATGAGAATATTTTTAAATTCCGATCCTAGTATTATGAAAGCCTAGCTTTCCATCGATTTTTGTGCCTATATATACCAAAATTTAATTGACCAATACAGGTGAAATAACTATTAATACTCATTCCTAATCTTCACGCACGAACGCTTACAAGGGGGCTCGTTACGCACATGGTGATCGGAGATCGGTTCGCTTGAATTTCAATGGATAAAGTTGTCGGGAGTAGCCGAGACGGGCGTTAAAATAATCGCGGGTAACGACAGAGTAGATTCTATCGAGAAGAATGGGAGGGGTAATACGTTGCCGATTTCGAGATGATGATCACGACGAAGAAGAAAGGGGAAAGAGGAGCAAAATGATGGGATGTGAAAGAGGTGAAGAGGGTGGAAGCAGAGGAAGAAAAATAAAGAGAATCGACCTCGAGCGGATCTTTCAAAGAGGCAATTTCGTAATTATGAAAGGAACGCTTGAGAGAGACCTGCTGACTGGAACGAGATCGTATCGCGTTTTTCTTCCTTGACTCGTCGCTCGTCAGTAGGTAACCCTTCCTTCATGAAATTCCACCTGTACCGTCTCTTACTCTTGCATTAGCGTATACGCGTCAAACCACGAATCTGCGAGGAATTTCCTGCACATGGCTTGTTGTAGTAGATTTTTTAAAACTCTAATTATCGGGCTAATTTTCCCGGATAGCATCCGCGCCCTGATTATTTTCGTCATGGAGAATAAAGAAGGCCCCGTTCGGGCAAGCAGTTCCGTCAATTCTCGAACAGGGCCTGGCCTGCGACTTGGTCAGGCCCCGGTTGGGTTTGGGTAAAAGCTCTAGTCAGTCTACACTAAATAAATTAAGAATATATATACACTATGACACGATACAATTTTTAGAAAATAATTTTTTATTACACTATCAAAGTATCAAAATTATGAACGTAATAATGAACTGTAATTCCAATTAGAGAACTCATCCTTCTTTTCAAACAATGGATGAAGTGAAACTACCAAAAAACAATCCCGTTTTTTAGTGGTGCATTTGGCCGCCAGTCGGCGTATCGCTGTATTTCAGATTCCGATTGGAATAGGAGGTTCCAAAGTGTTCCCTGAGGGTTTACATTTTCCTTGTACCTCTCCCCTATTCCTTCACACACCCCACCACCCACTTACTCGGTGGTAGGGGGACCTAAAACTTAAGGTGCGTTTCGAACCACCCAGAACAATGGTATTAAGAGTTTCAGTACTTAGAGAACCTTTTTCTCTAGAGGTACCGGCGCCACGACTCCCTTTCTAGGCTAATATTCACTGCGTAGACCGACGAGGCTCTTCCAGAGTGGGAGGCGGGAATCGAACCCGTAAGCAGACGAAGTGGGTCTAAGTCTAAAGCCAGAGCCCGACCGGTCTGAGGGCACAGCTGAGCCTATTTCTACATGGGGGGAATTGTAACTCTGGAAAAGTAAGTCGTACCTTCTAAAGTTCTGACTTCTTAATTTCATCGTTATTTTTAAGGTAGTTTCTATACGTCCGGATACAAGCCACGCCCCCTACCCCTTTCCAACTCCCCCTTTTCCTTGCCAGCTCCGTACGTTTAGACTCGACCTTGGTATAAACATACATAAACTTACGGACTGTCCGGACACTTAGTCACGGCCTATTTTAAAATCTAATCATATTCATACTTTCAATCCAAGGCATTAATTAATCCTACAAGCAAAGCTTCGCAGCCTTGAAATTTTGAAAAATGGAAAAATACCTCTCTGCTTTTTAATTTCGGCAATTCAATTCAGTACAATTTTGTCTTGGAAAAGAATTTTTATAATTAGAATGCCTTCAAAGCAAAAGGATTTAGCCAACACGAAACTTTGAGTGATTTGCGGGATTAATATCCATCAACAGATTTGTTTACGTATTCGCTTTAACATGTAACGCAACCCTTAATAAACTAATGGAACCGCAGCGAGCGGGTTGTGAGCATCTGAAACCGCCCTGAAAGGTGAGCAAAGAGCAGAGCAAAACTTGCCATGCAAATAACTTTGCGGCTTGGCGAGATTCCGCCAAAGAGACCGCTATCTTTCTACATGTTCAATTATCTTTGCACCGGAAGACGAACAAAAACTCCTCCATTGTTTAAAGCCTGCTCAGCGGTCGCACAGTGAATTGATAAGAGAGTGTCAGGTGCAACAAAGTCGAAAGTTTTACGATTTCCAGACGAAGCAGCGTGGAAAGTAAGATGTGGGAAAGGATTTGAGACGAATTAAGCTCAGACTTCTTCTAATTAGTCAAATCATATGTCGGAATCTCTCTTATGGATAAGCGTCATCATAAAGCGTTCAAAAGAGAAAGATCGTCATTATTATAAAAGGAGCATGGTTGGAATTGTTGGAGTGAATTTTTCGTTTGGAGTCAAGCGAAAATTTAATGAAAATATGACAATTTCTAATTTATTTTGTCTCCAAATGTTATAAGTTCAAAAATTTAACGATTAAATTGGAAGCCAAACATTTTTGAA
Source organism: Melikaiella ostensackeni (assembly GCA_032362435.1). NCBI lineage: Eukaryota > Metazoa > Arthropoda > Insecta > Hymenoptera > Cynipidae > Melikaiella > Melikaiella ostensackeni. The sequence continues at coordinate 17,430,483 of JAUMHM010000050.1, read as the reverse complement.
TGTTTCATTATAAAATTTTTCCATCTTCAACGCTCTATTAGGTAGTCAAAACTGAAAAGTATGAAATTTGAACTCTGCATTACTTAAATGATCATTTGACTCAGGACTAATCGGTTTTACCTCGTTAAATGACAAGAATATTCCAATTTTTTCGGCTATTCTTCGGTTTCAAATTCTTTTTTTTTTTTCAAAAATCAAATTTCAAATTCTTGGTCACACGGAAAAAAGTTGACCTGTGGCCACTAAGTTATTCCTTATAACAGTTCAACATATAGCTGGAAACGAACCAAGGAATTTAAGAAAATCCCTGAGACAGCCAAAGTGAATGTCTTTGACCATTTTCTCTGTACCAGGGATATCATATATTCGATGCATATATCAGTATAACTAGAACAGAGAAATTAAGAATAACTGTCAAAAGGAATTCTCGGAGCAGCACACATGGATACAGACTGCATTCAGTGCAATCAAGTGGCCAAGTGCAGTGACAGCTAGGGTTTACTTCAGACTTTAAAAGAGTTTTAACACTTTAAATGCACGTCATTGTTATTATTGAATAGAGTTTGTCTCCGGGACTGCAAGTATATATATTTTCATTTCAACTAAATATTTTCTTAATACAAAGATATTAACATTTTACACAATCTGTGGAAAATAATAATTTTTCGAACTTAGCAAAATATCTCAACTTGACCATATACACAAGTGAATGTATATTGATTTAAAAAAAAATACAATAATTCTAGCAATGTAAGAAATCTCGCGTGTACCAAAAGTAAAATTATCTACACTTTCGTACGGGTAATTCTCTAGAACGTTAAGATTTTCGTAACAGGAATTTTGACAAATGAATAAATAGCAGCACATATGGCCTTTCATATATTGCTTCTTTGAAACAAGTATACCAGTAACAAACTAGTTTTTTCTACATTTTTGGACAATTCATAGTACACAATTTTCAAATTAAATATTATCACCTTATCTTTCTTCTTTTTTATTCTACTTAACAATTATTTCTTTATGTATCTGGTATCATCATTCGAACAATTCAAACGACTATCAGAGTGAACGGTTATAAATTCATAACAATCTGCAAACTTCACACATTTAAATTTCTGATTTCGTTACACCAGCGACAATTTTTAAAAAATTGATATAAATATTAAAGTGCACCGAATTTTTTAGTCGACACATTCATATCACTGAAAATGAGATATCTATAATGTATTTGATCTATTTAAACTAAATTGCAATATATAATTCTGTGCTTGCATCCACTGTGCTGTGTGGTAGCGAGACTTGGGCGTACCAAGAAAAGGATAGGAGTAAAGCAGGGATGGCCAACCGATAGTTCCTTGACTCGCTTCTTTCCTCCTTCTCCGAGCGCATCTCCGTGCTTTCTCTTCGCACGCTCGTTCGCTTAGTTTGCTCTCTATCGAAGGCGGTAAGAGAAGGGTGTTGAGTGATAACAGATTTTGGCACTTTTCTCCAGCGTTGGCCATCCCTGGTGTAAAGTGCATATGGTTAGCATGCAATTCCTGCGGAATACATGCAAAATGGTATGTGTGGAGGAAAATTGTTTATAAGAAATGTATGACAAAGAGTGTCAGCGGGGGGATAGACGTCTGAATCGAAAGATTTTGGATGTCCTCGTGGAGAACTTTGCTTAGTTACACGAGCGACACATAACTTTTGGGACAAACTTTACGATCCAATTACAATTTTTCTATACATCCAAAGTGATTTTTATTAATCAGATTCTAGAATAGGTTTCAAACAAAATACGTGATTTTAAGATTTCTAAATTATAAAATATAAAAATGGCAGACTTTAAAACGTGTAAAAGTGTAAAATGGACACTCTATTACAATGACATGTCGCATATATCAGAAGTGAGTTTACTGCCTGTATTCTAAGTTTATAAATAGAAACTATAGTCCGATGTAGTTTTTGTCACAGTTAAACGTATCTGATAGTCAATTAATCTTCATTATATCCTCAAACACCAAAATATAACTAGGGCATCAAATCTAAAGGCTACTAAGAATTGTTCATATGGATCATCATAAAGATGTTGTGAGTTTTTGACCAGTAAGAGAATGATTGATTCAAATGTTGTTTTTCTGGTCCACTGGTTTTATTAATTTTTTTTCTATTTTAGGTATACGGTAGAGCTTTCACCCTTCGATGCTATGCTCTTCGATTTCATATGTATCTCATAAACAAATATTTCAAAAACTACCAAACTATGAGCACTTAAAGCTCTCTTGAAGGCCAATAAAATCTTCCCTACTCAAATTATTTTTGAGTCTCCGTTTTCAAGTTATTCATAAATAACCTAAATCCAAAGATTCCGGGGCGAGACGCTGCAACATAAAAAAATTATAAATAAACCCATAAAATGTTTCAGTTGATAAATTACATTGCAGAAGAATAAAGTAATTTTTTGACACTTATATAGTCAATAATAACTAAAAAATGTATAAATAAAATATAAGTTGTGTTATATAATACCTATGTACTTCTTGTTTTTCTCTATATTTTATTTATTTTTAAGGTTTCGTAGGTTACGTCGGACACCCTATGTACGTTCCTGGTTTACCACTCCTAGCTTCTACAATATTTGTGATAGAGGATTGAAATTTTTAAATTACTGGTGTGTAGAATTGCGACGAAGAATAAAATTTTTTATGTTATATTCTTCTCTTTTATATAACAGTCGTTAAAAATAAGAAAAATGACGAAATTGTATTTTTCAGACCCCTATGCTGGAAGTTTTTTTTAGTCCGATTTCCATCGGGGGTAGCTCAAATTGAAGCTCTTGGCATGTAGAATTGCGAGAAAGAATAAAATTGTTTATGTCACTTTTTCTTTTTGGTATTTATGGTTAAAACTTAAAAGTAAGGAAATAAAGAAATTTGGGTTTTCATGGTTTGGAATGTGTGACCAAAATATTTTGCTCATATTTTTGAAAGTTTCAAAGGTTAAAAAATATTTCGTGTATTAGTTTTGAAAAACTAGTGGACTGAACAGAAAATTTAATATAGAGGTGAATGAACTTTAGCATAATATTTCTCGTAAAATAAGGATTGTTTATTGTCGCCTTATGGTTAAATCTAGAAGCCAGTCGAATTTTAAGCGGAAAGTCAGACTTTCGTATTAAAATTACAGTGTCAATATAATTTTTTACCCTACTTTTCCTCTTTTTTCATGCAAAAGTGACCATATTTTCAAATTTTGAGTTAAAGCATAGTTTTCTGACAATAAATTAATAGAAATAAATTAATGTTAACATCACATTTTGCATCTTGAACGCGTTCGAACCCATTTCTTCTTCAGTAAACTTATATTTCATGATTTCCATGAAATAAAATTGAAACAATATTATCAAGCTAACTTTCCAAAAGCGTATGAGAGACTTCAGCTATACTTAAAATACTTATTGTCAAATACTTCATTGTAAAAAACTGGAAACTCAAATCTATCGGGAAGTCTCTGGTCGAGTTTATTGCATTCTGCTTGAAGTTCTCATAATTGAAAAACGATTGTGAATAAAAAGTTCTCGCAGAATAAAGGGAAACTTCAAGTCTCAATTCTCAATTATTTCTAGTTTACAGCTACATCCGTGAAACAAACGATCGTGAGACAAGCCATTGGCGCAGGGAGACCTAAGAGAATGAGTATTTTCAAGGGGTGAAGAAGAGAGCAGAGAGAGAGAGAGAACGGGTAAATGGAGCGAGTGGAGAGGAAAATAAAAGTAAGCGCTTCCCTTGGCCTTTGAGTATGCTCGCGAGACAAATGGAACTAACGAGATATCGACAGAGGCAATGTGCTGTGCTGCCCGCGCCGCTGCCGCCGTTGCATGCCTTTTTACAAGCAAGCGAGGCGAAATGAGTGAATCCCGACGCGAAAATTAAAACGAAATCATTTAGGTGATGGCTGCGCATGCATGTACTCGCAAGTACGGGGGATCGCTACGAACTCTGGAGAAAAGAGGAGAGAAGAGAGAGTGAACGAGCACCAGCACCCGACCTCCGCCAGGAAGCGAACGACTCTCGAACAGTTGGAACAGGTGTGTAGACCGTGTTCGGTAGTGACTCTGGAGGCCCGCAGAGGTTAATGATTCGCGTTTACGACTGGCAGCTCCGTTTAGCTGCTTCGTTCTTTCCGGATGCGTTCGCATATTCCACCCACTCTCACATGCATTTACGCTTAATTATTCTTACAAGACATGCATTATTTAAAACCACAAAGCTACATTCGTAGTTTAGAATGTCGATATTTCCTGAAAAATTATCAAATCCCGTCCACAGGGCCGTCGCGACCGACTGTGCAGACTGTGTTTCTGCACAGGGCGGCAAAATTTTAGGGGCGGCAAATTGTCGATCTGCCACACGTGAAATAGGTATTATTTGATTCGAACATTTTGTCGATGCTAATCTGATGATATCTTGGTCGCCGTAGTTTTGTATCACCAAATGCAAACTGGATCTCGGTGATAGTAGGTTTTTATTAAATGTCGCCGGTCTGGCGGTGTTTATAAACTTCTATTACACACCCAGAATGAGTTCCTGACTTCGTGGTTCATTTCGACAGCAAAATAGTTCAGTTCCTTACGAACCGCGAAAGAGTTCATTTTCGGTTAAACGGTATAACTGTAAAATAAATTGAGTTCGGCATTAATCATTGAATATAATTTAGCGGTGTGAAAAATCTTTTGATTATGTCGTAAGACAAACGTACTTGGCTTTCCGGTGACGAATATCGGAAAAGAAGAGCGGAAAAAGAGGCGAAATTGGAAAGAGAAAGTGGTTCTTTGTAACAGTATTTACAAACAAGTAATGTTACTAGTGATACTAGTAATAGAGTTAGTGATAATAAAATAAGTTCATCGCCGCCCACTTCGACTTGTGAAGACAAACATTTTGAGAGCGGGGTACATGATGGATCATTAGATAGCGGCGTAGCTTTACAAGAAACAAAAGTCTCGATAACAGAGGAAACGGTCGCAAATTCGAATCTGGATTTGAATTCTACCAGTACGGAGATTTCTCCAGATCCTTCAAAGTGGCCACTTGAAATAAACGATGATTTAAGGTTACTTATAGTCAAAAAAAGACCTAAAGTACTTGGAATCATATTGAAGTGACGTGTTTGTGAGTACAATAACTGATGCTAAAGAACTTGCAGAAATACTAGGCGTTGATTCGGATTTCAAAAGTGCTCAAAATGTTCGATCACGGCGGCAGAGCAGACAATTTGATTATGAGTCAGAAGATCAAGCAGTACAGGATCCTAAACCAAGGTTTAAAGTAGATTTCTGTTTTTGAACTCTGGATGTGACAATATCTTCCATAAAAGAGCGATTTGATCAATTACAAGCTCACAATTCATACTTCTCTTTTCTCTACGACATAAGTGCGTTGAAAGATATATCACCAACTGCTCTACTGGATTATTGCAGAAAATTCAAATTTTTTTTAACTCACAAAGATTTAAAGGACATTGATGCTCAACAACTCCCAAACAAACTACAAGTTTTATCAGATTCAATTGATAAAACAATATCACTGACACCGTTGAATGTGTTACAACACGTGGTTGAAATCGGGATCATCTGCTATCCCAACGTCGCGATTGCCCTCAGAATACTACTTACTCTTCCGATCACCGTGGCTAGTAGCGAACGCAGTTTTTCAAAATTAAAATTATTCAAAACCTACTTAAGATCTACGATGAGCGAAATCCGTTTAGTGGACTTAGTAATTATTTCGACTGAGCACAAACTTGGCGAAAATTTGGACTAGGAAGAACTTGTACCTGAGTTTGCTGCAACCAAAGATCGAAAAGTAAATTTCCATTGAAATTGTGCTTGATGTAGAGGACTGTGACTTAGAAAAATCACCTTTTTATCAGGTATGTTTTATATACACAAAATCGCGCTAAAATTTCCGCCGATCGTCATCTTGGCGGATGCTGTCAAACGAATACTATTAATAAGAAAGGAGAACCTTAGACTGAGGCATTTTTGATCTCAAATTAGAATTCTTTCCGCAAAACTTTCTACACGGGGCTGTGCCGGTTGGTATCATCAGTCACCGACGCATGTTTTTAACGCAGTCAAGTGTTCTGATGAGAGCAGTATGCCCAGCATGATATTTTGTGCAACCTAAATTAATTTATTATTATTATTTTCATTATAGAGCAATATAGTTTAAAGCTTGCACAGAGCGGCAAATTGGTTAGCGCCGGCCCTGATTTTCATTGGAGCTTTGCCTTACATTTCGAATACTAGCGCCACGCTCGGGAAGATTGGGCGTGTACTTTATCCACAAACGTGCTTATTTTTCGTTACATCACCTGTCTTTGTCTTTCCTTGCACTCGCATATACATATTAAATACACGAACTTCCCGAGCGCGGCGTACCATTTGGATTTTAAAAAAATATGGCCACCTCGTATTGTTCTGACAAAGGGCGACCATTTTTTTTTAAGAGTGCGAAAGGCACGTCATGCTCGGGAAGTTTTGTACTATACGTAAGTGTAATTTTATACATGCGTGTGTGAGGACTTCTGACAACAGAAAAGTGCTCATTAAACATTTTTATTTGTGACGTCAAACCAGTATGGCAACGATAGCTGGAGGGACAACAATAATATTGAGTGCATCGGACTTAAATTATTTTTTTAATATCTTCCTAAAAAATAATTTCTGACCTTAAGTGTATTCGGAAATAACTTTTTATTTTTAGATCACTGTTTAATGAAAAAATGAAATCGATATGAAAAAAATTATCAACTTCAATATTTCATCAGATGGAGCTTTAATAATAAAAACTAATTTCCAAATACACTTATGGTGAGAAATCATTTTTTACGAAGATTTTAAAAAAAATTAGGTTGAGGCCCATATACTGGGGCTATCCAGCTGATCGGTCGGCCGTATTGGAACTGAAAATGCCTAATTTTCAGTTCCACTAGCTTGGTCTTATCATGTTTATTCTCCATGTTAAAAAGTGTCACTGTCACCGAGAATAATTTTCTATGGATAATGTACTTTTCTGAAAATATTTATGATTACCAGAGCAATTGGAATTCTGTCTTACCCAACGATCGAGTACAATTAATAGCAATCAAATAGTACAATGTCAACAATATCTAATACTACGTCAATAATATCCAATAATACGTTAATAACAATCAATAAGCAGATAAGTATTCATCCTTGTAAAAAACATTAAATTGTATTAAGTTACCTATATAAACCGAAGTAACTTATATTAACTTAAGTAACCTATAGTAAAACAAAATTGAAACCGGAAGTTCTTATAACACATACTATTTGATCCGTTTATCTTTTAACAATAGTTACATATAGAACCGTAACCAGCCTTTTTAACGCCCGGTGCGAGTTGATAATTTTGCCCCCCCCCCCTCCATCCCGCCCATGAAAATAACGCTGTAGGCCAATATTTGAAAATTTCCTAGGTTACACGGTCTTTGATGATTCGTGGGAAATCCTAAGCAAGAAAATACGAAGCCAAAAGCTAAAATTTAAAAATTCGCAAGAGCGATACATTTTTTCGCGCAGTAAAAAATTTTGCTTTTTTCCAAATCAAAGATATTATATACATAGATGCGGTAAGTGGCGGCGGAGTGGGAGAACGGTATATATAGCTACCTACTTTTTGGCCATACCTAGCTGCTGCCCTTTTCTCAAAAATCGGTAAAGTAGAAGTTGGAATATTTTCGATTTTTACAAAATAACAAATTAATATAAAATTACAATATTTTTGCAATTCTGATTCTTAATTTATTTGTGCAAAACAGAAATAAGTGATAATATAAAAGTTTTTCCACTTGAATTAATTTTTATGCTAATTTTGTAATTGAGTCAATATTTATTTTCCTAATAGACATGAAATTTTCTTTTAAATTGGAAGAAATAATTTGAAATAGAAATTGTTCAAGTTTAAATAATTTTTAGATTGGAACATTCAGATTTCAATTAAAATTTGTAAAATTGGAGGAATTCGCATTAAAAGCTCTTCAAAAGTGATAGGCTGAAGTGTTCAAATTTAAAGTTCAAACCTCGTTTAATACACTAAACGTGTCTGCATTTATTAAAATATGTTATCATTTTTTGAGGAAGAAGAAGTTGCATTGAACTTTGATAACATGATACAAAGTAATTGTTATTCAAAAACACATTTTTACGTTTTAATTTTTCCCCCGTTGAATTAAACATTATTGTGCATAGATTTCCTTGTCACTCAATAAGAGACCCACATCTACGACACTTTTTTTCCATTGATTTCCCACATGTTTGTATTCCGTACATGCATATACACCTTGCCAATCAGAAAATTAGATGGCAGATTAATTTCATATTAGGCGTATCAGACTTAATATAAATTTTGTCCAAATAATTTACTGAAAAATAAAAAATAAAAAGTGATTCAGGTAAAAATGCTAGGGGTCATCTCGACATGTAAAAAAAAATGAAGATCGGTAAGTGTAAAATAAAAAATTAGCGATCTTTCCTTTGACCCTCGCAGATCTTCATTTTTTATACATGCCAAGATTACCCCCAACATTTTTACCTGAATCATGGCATTTGAATTAATAATTGTAGAATGGGAAATTTCATTCAATATAAAATATACCTGTATGTACCTCAAATTTCCGTTAATTTTTATAGTATTGAATTAAAATTTTTATCTTATACTATTTTTGTATAATATTGTCAAATGAAAAGTGGAACCAATTTTAACTGATTTTAACCTCCTTTGAATGAAAGTTGTTTGCAGATGAGATTTTGTTCTTGACTACAGTTCTTTGGCATCCTACAAACAATTTAAAACCTAGTTTAAAATAATCCGTCTAGCCCTTTTTGAAAAATAATCGATTTTTCGGTTTAATTAAATTTTAAGGAGGAAAGTTGCCGAAAATATCATTATAATTTATAGTCATATTTTTAAATTCCTTCCTTAATATAATTGAAATATTAAAAATTGGAAAGTTTGAATATTATTATTGTTTTCTAATTAGTCACTTACAAAGTCGAACTTGTTTATATTGGGCCTTAACATTTATATCCTTAGTTTAGGTTTGTGATTAAGTTAAATAAATTTTTCAAATTGTCTTTAGGAAAAAATTGTAAATTTAATAGTATGTGATATATTATGATATTTTAAACCTATAATAAAGATATGAATTGTGAAGCCCGATATTGACAAGTTCGACTGTATAAACGACTAATAGGCACATAATAATCACAGTTTAAACTTTTAAGTTTTAAAAATTGTATTGTATGGTAATTGATTACAAAAATACGGTCATAATGATCAGGGTTGGCCACTTTCATCACCGAAAAAAATTCCAAGTCATCTCCCGGTTTTTTCTCGGTTCACCAAAATTTTTCCCGGTCATTGAAATTCGAGCTGAAATTTAGAAATTTAAACTGTTAAAGCTTAAGATTTTCTCATTTAAAGTAATGAAAACTAAACCACAAACTAAAGCAGTCGAAACTGGACTCTTCTGAATTTTAAACTTTCCAAATCTTCCAAATTAGAGCTTAAAAAATTTATCATTCAAAAAATTTTTATTTAATCGTTTAATAATGAACAAGATTAAAAATGGAAACCTTCTTATTTCAAAAGGATTTTATTCTAAGGCCTCCAAAACAAACATTATCTTAAAACGAAACATTCAAAATTGTAAGGTATCAATTTCACAAACCTCAATTGAACAAATTAAAGGGCAAAGGCTGGCAAAGGCCTCCAACTTTCATTATTTATTAACCAGTCAGAACAAAATATTTTAAAATATACAAATTAAATGTCGCTACTTTTATCGTTAGGAAAAATTCCCGGTTGAAAATTTTTTTTTAATTACGGAAGCATATGTTACATATGTGAAAAATTATAAGTATTTCAAAAAATAAATCAACGCTGCCATTTTGACTGATCACAATATTGAAGACTTGACAGCTGCAAATCTATCAAATTGAATAATTTTCAATATCTAATCTTCAAAATTGAACTATTCCAAAAAAAATCACTCAAAATTGCATATTTTTCTATTTGACACATTGAATATCGAAGAGTCTTCAATTGCAAATATTTCAACTTGAAGAATTTTCCATTGTAAATTTTCAAAATTGAACTACATATTTCAAGAGAAATGTTAAAAATTACATCATTTTAGAATGTGAACATTCCAAATGAATGAATCTTCAATTGTAAATCTTAAAAATTGTTAAAATTTAAGAATTTTCAATTGTAAATATTAAAAATTTAATTATTAAAAAAAACGTTCAGCATCTTATCAATCACAATCTGCTCATGCTGTATCAGTGATGCAGATTACTCAAGACAAATTACCACTGGTTCTCTTGACAACGGCAATGGTCAACGTGACTACATGCTCTGGTCATATGAAGTATGTTCGAGCATTTATTGATCAAGGCTCGGAAGTGTCCATAATATCTGAGTCCCTTGCTCAAAGTCTTCAACTCCCTAGTCGCAGAGGACTTGTTGTTCTCTTAGGAGTGGGAGAAAGTAAATCGGAAACATCTCGTGGATCACTCAACGTCGTTGTTTCACCAAGGTTCGAATCGGGCTTTAAACTTCAGCTTCGAGCTCTTGTTCTCTCAAAGTTGATTTCTAAACGCCCAGAGCATCAAATTCGTCTTAAAGATTGGCCTCAACTTACTGGTCTTCAGTTAGGAGATCCGAACTTCAGGGGAAGTGGTCCGATTGACCTAATTTTAGGAGCAGATGTCTATTTCATTTTAATTGAACAAGGTCTTCGAAACGGTCCTCCGGGCTCTCCTGTAGCTCAAAATTCTGTTTTCGGCTGGATTCTCTGTGGACCCACAAGGAAAAACTCATCGTTGACATCGTCTCCGGTTCGCATGTTCCATTGTTCTAAGAGTGATGAACTCTTCTTTGACCTTCAGAGATTTTGGGAGGACTCAAAAGTCGTGCCTCCTAAACATTTCCGGACTACTGAGGAGGAAGAGTGTGAAAGATATTTCGAAATGACTCACTCTAGGACTAAAGAAGGGAGATACGTCGTGCATCCTCCAATTAAGAGTGACGTCACATCGCTGGGAGATTCTTACTCTCCAGCTCTTCTCATGTTACTTCACATGGAGCAGCAGTTCAAGCGAGACAATCGTCTTCACGAAGCGTATTCGAAGTTCATGAAAAATACCATCAACTTCAACACATGAAGTCCGTCAACATCCCTGCGGATCCAAGGACCTTCTCAAGGTCATTTTTCCTTCCGCATCACAGAGTTTGGCATGAGGCTAGTTCAACCACGAAACTTCAAGTAGTTTTTAATGGGTCTTGGCTATGGTCTGATTTGCGCTCCATTTCTGGCTCTTCGAACCGTTCAGCAGCTTGGGCTTGAGGAAGGAGATCGATTTCCTCTTGCTGCTGAGGTGATAAAAACTGGCATATATGTCGATGATGTCTTATCAGGAGCGGATAACTTGGAAGATGCTACTGAATTATATAATCAACTACGTGGTCTCTTCATGGCGGGCGGTTTACCGCTTAAAAAGTGGAATTCTAATAGTCATGAGCTAATGCAACGCATTCCGGAAGATCTCCATGCGTTGTCCCAGAAAATTTCTTGGGAGTCAGAAACATCGGTCTCGACGCTTGGGTTAACTTGGCAACCTAGTACCGATTGTTTTATTTTCCAGGTTGATCTAAGGCCTGTGAAGGGTGTCATCACTAAGCGCCTTGTTGTCTGTCGGTCAGCCCAATTATTCGATTCTCTAGGATGGTTGGCGCCTGGTATCATCATCGCAAAGATTTTTATACAGGAACTCTGGAAGCTTAATTTATCCTGGAATGATCCTTTACCTGAAGAATTTCGTCATCGTTGGATAAAGTGTTATGAAGATCTTCCTCACCTTTTGGCAGTCAAGATACCTGTCGGAAATCCAAATAACCGTTTCATCAGCCATTTGGCATCATGTGCCAGGTGAAGACAATCCAGCCGACTGTGCTTCTCGCGGTTTGTCAGCTTCCGAACTTTCAAAGTTTTCGCTCCAGTGGAATGGTGCTCATTGGCTTAAAAGCCCAGAAGAGTGGCCATCATCTCCACTCAGTCCTCCAGAGAACTCAGTGACAAAGGAAGAACGTCGAGTCATGGTCAATGTCGCAGTCTGTTTCGATGAGCCGCATGAGCTTCTGAGTCGCTATTCATCGTTGAAAAAATTACTATGAGTCACTGCATGGAGTCTTCGCTTACGAGATGCCTTGAAGTGTCGTTCTATCGTCGTCTCTCAGACTTTAACTGCATCAGATCTTCGTCTATTCTTAATTTAGCAAGAACAAAACCGCTTTTTTTAAAATGAAATTTTCGCTCTAAAAAGCAAAATTCAGGTTTCTAAAAATAGTTCTCTGATAAAGTTGACTCCGTTTTTCGATGGTCAACTTCTTCGTGTCGGAGGTCGCCTAAAACATTTTCCTCTGGCCTATGATGAGAAGCATCCTCTGATTCTGCCTTCGGAATCTATTCTTACAACTCTTATAATTCGTGATTGTCATTTACGTTGTCTTCATGGGGGTGTCCAACTTACCCTTGGAACGTTACGTCAATCTTACTGGATTCTTCGAGGTCGTAGTTTGGTACGAGCTCTAATCCATCGGTGCATTCTCGGATTACACTGCAGAAGTCTTCATAGCTGCTTACATTCGCTTCACTTCTCGTCGTGGTATTTGTCAAACGTTGTCAAGTCACGAAGGTACGAATTTCGTTGGAGCGGATCATCAACTACAGGAAATGTTTTCTGAAGAATGAGCAGACTTCGCTTCCATCGCCACATGTCTTGCTTCATATGGTACCCAGTGGCGATTCAACCCTCCTGCAGCATCTCACTTTGAAGGTTTATGGGAAGCTGCAATTAAGTCGACGAAATTCCATCTCCGACGTGTCATTGGGGAATCTACTTTGACGTTTGAAAAAATGACGACTCCATTAACTCAGATTGGGGCTTGCCTTAGTTCTAGGCCTCTCAAAGGTCAGCCAGACGATCCAGCGGACATTTCTGCCCTCAAGCCAGGGCATTTTCTAATTGGAGGTCCGCTGAATGCAGTTTCAGAATCATCGCTGGCAGATGTACTTCCGAATAGACTCACTCACTGGCAGCTGATCCAGCAAATGCGTGAGCATTGTTGGGAGCGCTGGTCAGCTGAATATTTGAAAGAACTTCAGTCTCGCTTCAAGTGGACTACTCTATCCCCATCCGTACAAATTGAAGATTTAGTTCTTATTCGACATAAGATTATTCCATCTACTCAATGGTCTATGGGTCAAGTTCTAGAGCTTCACCATGGCAAGGATGGCCTTGTTCGGGTTGTTACTCTCAAGACGAAAAGTGGCACTCCTGATCGTCCAATAATTAAATCGTGTCATCTTCCACGTGCATCTTGAGTTCTGGCATCGCGAATCTATTTCGTCTGGGACGAAAGGCGGGCGGAATGTTGTGAATTGGACTTCAGTTCACTGTTTTATGTGATTGTTTTTTTAATGAATTTCGAACTCGTTCTGGACAATTGACTCTATCTCTCAGAGAGCGTTTGGCAGAGCAGGGTCGCTGTCAACACTATAAGAGCAACGAAGATGGTAATCAAGCACTCTTAGGGCCGCATTGTGTCTGTCGAGATACGTCGTTCCCGCGTGAGTGGGGCACCCGGATAGTATGTGCCGTAGGTTCTCAGAATGTGTATGACACGCTCTACACCTGTCTTTGAGAACTTCTTCACGTAAGATGCATCTACGATATACTAAGGAGAAAATTGCACTGCCCTGATACGCGAAAATAAAGCCCTCTGTGCTCGAATTAAGTCCGGATGATTTAGCGAAAGCAAACGTTAACTTCGTCGACAAGGACTGATCTTCTTACGTTTCTGTGAAAGTTTCCGGGCACTTTTTGTCGTTGAGCTGTTTGCGGAAGTCGTTCACCTCTGCTTTCTTTATTTGGGCTTTCAGAAGTGAGGCATTTAGATAGAGTAAGGCACTTTTCTTATTCCTGATGTTAAAATCCAGGCCAAGGATCTCGGCCGCATGCTCCGCGGCTTTGTAGAGGAACGCTCGTTTGCCAATCATCTCGTGGTTCCTGACAATTGTGAGAAGAAGATGTCTTCCATTTACCACGATGTGAGCTGTACCCAAGATAATTCGGTCATAAAGAAACTGGTTATTTAGAAGTCTTCGTCCGCCTTTACGGCGTGGGATGTATAAGCGCAAAACGGAGAAGTTGATATGCAAGCTCTTCTGCATATACATGATCTTACGTGTGAAGATATTGAGGGCCGTGAGCTCGTGCTTCGTCCATGGATCCACTCCAAATGAATAGAGTAGAACTGGGACGGCACGCATGTTAGTTGCAGATAACTTGTTCAGCGCCGACAGATTGGAAGGCCAAATCTGTCGAAGGCGTTGCTCGTATCTGCTTCGGAGAGCCTCCTTCACTGATGTTATATCCTGAATGCGGCTCTCTGACGCGCCTAGGTATAGGTAAGTCTCTCCAGCGCAAAGGTGCCTTAAAGCGCTTCTGTCCACGAGTTCAGGGTCATCGCTAACGCTAGCGAGTCGTCCTCGCTTCAAATGTATCTTGGCACACTTGTCCAATTCGAAGTTCTCTCACAATTATTATATCTGCCGCAGAGGTACCCATGAAAATTACGTAGTGCAAGAGATAGTAGCAAAAGTGTGATGCAAGAGAGAAGAGGACTCATGGCGTCGCTCTGCAAGACACCCCTTTGGGAGGTAACGCCGTTAGTTGTCGCATGGCGTTTTCGGATTCGATATCGAAACAACTTTGTTGTTTTTTTTCCCGACAGCCTGCTACGCCTCTTTTCGATTCACGTTGTTCGTAGATCTCTCTCCACACATCTTCAATTATACGAACAATCCTGTCGTTCAAGATAGCTGTAGAGATCTTATACAGTATGTTCAGACAGGTTGATGGCCTGTAGTTCCTTGGGTTGGACAAGTCGTCTTCCTTCGGTAGAAGTACAGTGCGCCCCAACACCAGCCACTGCGGAATGGGCATCTCCGACGCAAATAAGTGTCTTCATGCAATGGGAGTTGAACTTCGTGAATCTTTCTCCAAAAAGTCTCTACCTACTCGAACGTAGGCGGATTATTGACAGAAACAGAGGAATCCCTGAAGAGGCTCGATGGATCAGCGAGAAACTGTTAATTTTCCCTGACAACTTTCTTCGACAATCGCCTATTAATTCTCTTTCCTTAAGGGCATGTAACACAGTCAAATTCCTATATTACCGACCTCTTTTTTTCGGTGTACCAAATTTTTTTTTTGAACCATAGAATAGGGTTCAAAAAATTTCTCGATTAGCTCCCAGTTTAATTTCTTCGGAAATAATTTTTTGCAAAATTCCGACTCAAATGAAGTACATAAACGTAGGTTATTGTCTTCTGA
>JAUMHM010000050.1:17391750-17414911 GCA_032362435.1 Melikaiella ostensackeni | reverse complement strand
ACTTTGACTGAATTAGGTTAGGTTTCTAGGAATATTTCCTAGAGACTCTAATCGAAACTTTCTCTCTCGGACAAAAACAGACAGAACTCACCTCAGCGTTGCCACAATTAAAAAAATCGGGGATATCTTGAACTAAGCAGCTAACGTTTTGGTTTGCGCCGAAGCTCAGCGTGATCATAATACCTTAAGTCATTTTTCGAGATCGAGACCGTTCCACACCTGTAGTGGTTCATGTCCATGCTAAGCTTCTAAAATGATCTTAATGATGTCATAGAATGATATTGCGCATTTGTAAAAAACAAAATTTGTATAAAGATCTTTAAGGTTATTTATTCTTTCCCGTAAATATTTTCAAGGTAATATTTTGTTTCGTCCTTGCCATTTCTTTTGTTTATATATGAAAATGAGGATGTTTTCTTGCTTTCTGTTTGAATAATGACGACTAAATTTAATTAGGAAACATATTTTTTTGATGCGCAAATATCTTATAAAAAACATTCTTCTGCAGCCAGGAATCTTCTAAAACTTTAAAACAAAAGCAGAAATATATGAATAAAAGAAGAACGTAAATGAGTTGTAAACATAAAAAGTATGTTTGAATTTTCCGTAAACAAATTCAAGGTTACTTGTGATTTTAATGACACATTGCATTTTAACGTTGCAAAACGTTATATCACCACTTGAAATCAGTGCAAATCTCGATGCGTTTATTTCTCGATGCGTTGCATGTAATGATATTGTAACCATTGTCAAAAATCGAGATAAGGCAGCATGCATTTTATTCAATGTTTCACGCACATTCTTTTCAGGTACAACTTTAATATAGGTCAAGAGTGCATTGTCTGATGCGCTTATCTCTCAATATGTAATACAACATTGGAGATGAGGTGATATGCATTTTATTCAAAGATTTATGCTGCTTTTTTTAAGCACCTTCTATCTCTTATTCAGAAAGAACAGTTTGCCTATTACACATTGAAGATTTAAAATATATTTGAAACATAATAAATCAGTCTCTGAATTTTTCTCGAGTGTTTAGGAACTTACAATTCAGTACAGTGACGCCGTTATCCTTAGCCTCTAGTGCTTAAATAATATGTTGTCAAAGTGTACTGTTTGCGCATCAGAAAATTATGTCTCATGCACCTCGCTCTTCACAAAAAATAAAAGATGCTGTCCGATTTGAGGAATTTGATATAAAAAAACCAGACCAAAAATAAAACAGATATAGGAATCAATAATAAACTAGGGTCAAGCCTGGATGAGGATTGGCAATCCAGTCTGACAATTAACACAGGCTCTGGCCAGATGAAGCGTTTCATTCGAGCTTGATCGAGGCTCGAACACCAAGACAGGGCCTAGTTTTGTCAGACTTGGGCCCGCTTAGGCCCATAGCAAAATTTCCACACGGGTTGCAAGATTTCAAAATCTCTACGATAGCGCGACTCAAAAACAGTTCAAAATCTTACGAAATATCTCAAAAATGAATTAAATCATTTCAAAATCATCCCGAAACTTGAAAAATACCATCAGATTCTTAAAAGGTCGTATTGAATGCAGCGAATTACAGTGAGAGATTTAGATTTTCATATCGCTAGCTCTTATTTTCAAAGATTTTGAGATTGTGGGATTTCAAATGGTTTCAGAAGTGAATAGCCTCTTAGATGCATCAACTACTGAAAATGTCAAAATAAAAAATGAGCAGTTAATACCTAGCACTACCGTAATAAGTTTTAATAACTGGAAAAATTATTTTTCTTAGAACCAACACTTAACTCTAGTTAAATGAATGTAGTTGAAGGGACAAGGATTTCTTGTTAACGACATCATAGGCATACAGTTGATTCAAGTATGCCAGCTGTAGCCTGGTAAACGAAACAAAGTTTCTTTAACAAGGCAGCCTGGGTTAACAACGAATATCATAGAGAGCACTACCATTGTCCACGCTGGTTTTCTTGTAAATGTTGTTGTCTCAAACAAGTCTCTTATCTCGAGTTTACGCTCGACACTCAACACCAGAATACAGCGTTAAGAATTTTGAGTATATGGCCTACCGTCAGAAATGCTTCATTTCTTTGGATGATCTAAAGCAAAAATCGTGAAATCCATACTATAAAGCAGAAAAAAGTTGCCTTAAGCTGGCATGACGATAAACGAGTGCTTCTTTCTAGTATCACAGATACACTTCCATTGGGATATGAGAAAAGAATGTACGGAACCATGGAAGATGATGATAATGTATAATTAATCCAAACTATAAAATGTAGCTATGTAATGTATAAATGCAGATTATAGGTTATTATTATTATTATTATTATTATTATTCAATCAAAATCATTACAAAAAGTGTCTACTTCAATATTAAAATTTGACTGAGTACCAAAATTTAATCCAAAGCAGGGTTATAGTATATAATATTTGTATAAATGGAGAAGACAAATATATAATAATAAATAATAATAAATGAATAAGATAGTTTTAATAAGGGCTTAGAATTGTCTTTTTATATTATACAAAGATCTCACCCCCGCTGCCACCGGTGTTTCAGGAATCGAGGTTGTCGTAGAAGGCTTTAATTAAAAGACATATTTTTTTAATTCGCAAATAACTCATGAAAAACCAGGGTCCTCCAAAGCCTCCTATGAGGGCCTTAATTCCTAAAACTGCGACAGCGGCTGCGACAAGATTTTTTTATAATATAGAGAGACAATGCTAAGCATTTATTAAAAATTATTCAACTTTCAACACGTCGAGTGTATGAATGTTCTCTTTCAATCATTAAACAATTTTTAATTCTTAATAATTATCTAAAATCTTCATTCATACAAATACTATATACTATAACCATGCTTCGGATTAAATTTTGGTACTCTGTCAAATTTTGATATTTGAATAGACACTTTTTGTAATGATTGAATGTAATTCTTCTCAATGTAGACCTTTCTGCAGCTTTGGCTTTTTTTCTTAGATTTTTCATTAAAATTTTTTACGCATATGATTTTGATCGTGAGTCAAATAACTCAGTTATAACCTTTCCGTTGCATTTGTCTTTCATCATTCCTAACACTTTTTTTTAACGGCATATCATAAAAAATAAATGGGGTTCACTATTTTACTCTGATTTTGATTAAATAACAATAATAGTAATATATAATCTTCATTATACGCAGGAAATTTTGAAAAGTTTCGTCGGTTAGCCCTGTGAGAGTTTCAAATTTCACCTGAAAAGTCCTTTGGAAAACTCAGTTCTTTTGTAATTTAATCAACGGTCTCATTCTCTTATTTAATGCTTCCTCTTGACTGGATTCATACTTTTCTATAGTATATTCATTATTTTTATGCTTAAATATCATACAATCAAAGCAAAATATTGAAAAAACAAGTTTCCTCTCCCTTTTTTTTTGATGAAGCGCAATATACATTTCGTACATTGGTACAGGTACACATATTACCATTTCTGGAATTACTCTTCCTTCCAAACCTTTATTATTTTTAAATGTGAATTTTATAATTTTTGCAGTTATTAAAAATTATTACGGTACTGCTAGGTATTAACTGCTAATTGTTTATTTTGAAATTTTCAGTAGTTGATGCATCTGAGAGGATATTACTTCTGAATCCGTTTAAAGTCCCACAATCTCAAAATCTTGGAAAATACGAAGCTAGCGATATAAAGTTCTAAATTTCACTGTGATTCTATCTCTTTCTCTCACTTTTTTATCATTTCATTATGAATTGGAAGTCCAGTTTTTCTTTTTCTAGAGTAAAAATTCTAGATAAAGATAACTCATACATTATTAATCAAATTACTCGAAAATCCTTAACAAGAGTTTTGTTTACTTACTCACTTTTAGGAATAAATTTTATCTTATGTTTCTCCTAATCTCCCTTTGCTATACAATATACATTCAACTCACCATTTATCTCCAGTCTCGGGTATGGCCTGCGATGACTGTAGGCTCTTCCAAGAATTTCTACGATGTAAACATTCAGAACCGTATGAAACATTTCCAGTAGGAATACATAATATTAATTAATTGTATTTTGTACAAATGAAGATTTTTATTATCATAAAGGTTTTTTTGATAATGACAATCCTTCTTTGTTAATGAAGACTAATTAATGAAAAGAGAATTTTCCGCGTGTATTTAAAAGTAAATGTGGAATATGCACGCGAGTGTTTGAACTGCCCGCTTTGTGACTAGGGAACTGCTTGAGTCCGCTGATCTCACAGCATTTCTCTCTCGGCCCCTTGGACCCCCTCATCAACGAATGCGAGCTGGTGGTATTTCTAGGCAGGTGGTATACCGTGGCCCATTAAATATAGAGTTGAGTGTACTTATTTTGTGTGTGTGTAACTGGTACTATGTACTATGCACTTGGGATTAAATAAAATAAAGTAACAATTACCTTGCAACTATCTTTTATTTATTAAATATATGTATGGATACATTTTCTTACATATCAATTATATGTTTCACAAACTTGACTATAACTGTAAGAACTTTATCACTCCTATGTATTTTTTCTTTCCAATATACTTATAAAAAATCGGAGCAATTCTCTTATTGAATTGTAACTTTTTAAATTTCATGAACTGTCTGTATGAGTTTCAGTGATAATATACTTTGTGTTTTCTGAAAACATATTCATATTTGTAATGTATTAAACATCTGTCACAGAACTAAATGCGAGATTTACTTTTCGTTAGCTGTAATTTCACTAATCGAGGTAAGTTTCTGATCCATGCGAAATGATAGATGATCTTTTCATCTGCACCATCTTCTTCATCACTGTAGTTATTACTGTTATTATTTATCTTTGTTTTGTTCATCACAAAAAAGTGTATTGTAGGCTTTCTTGGAACTGTTTCACTTAAATAAATTGGTGTCACTCATTCTTTTTCTTTAGTAAAACCATGGGCGTTGATGCTTAGACCATTGAGATGATATCATTAATGTCAATTTGAAAAGAAGAACTCACTCTTTTGTATTTTCATCAACATTCTCATTCTTATATTAATTCTCAATCGGAATCGTAGTTTTGATGATTATATTCCCCCTATCCCATCCGAATCGACATAGCAGTACTCACACTAGCCCTTATTGATGCTTCCTCTTGGCTGGGTTCATACTTTTCTATAGTACATTCATCATTTTTATTTGTACGTATCATATAATCAAAGCAAAATATTAAAAAAACGAGTTCCTTCTCCTCTTTTCTTTGATGAAACGCAATATATGCATTTCTACCAATAAAATAGAATTTTTCACTATATTCAATGTTATCATCCCATCGCATTATTACAAGTATAGTATATATATTACCATCTCTAGTATTACTCATCCTTCTATATCTTTAATATTTTCAAATAAAAATGTTACTTTATTGGTCGTAAAATTTCCATTGAAAGACATTGTCAAACCAACCATCATTCTCTCAACAGATATTTTGATTGAAACTCTTTTTCAGTAGTGTCAATCCAGCAAGCTTGCCCAATAATAATAATAATAATAATTATTATTATTATTATTAAGAAAATACCTACAGAATGTTCTCGATGCTAGAAAAAAAGAAACGTGTAGAAAATATTGCGCTATGTAAAATCTTTTTATTCAAATTTATTATGTCTCTCCACTAGTATTACCCTCTTTGTCTTGAAGATCAAAAAGGTTCTACATTGTTGAACGATTGTTTTTGACCTCTGAGTTATTTGCGTATTCAAAAAGTATGATTTTAAATTAAATTTGTCGTCATTATTCAGACAGAAAGCAATAAATGATCCTTTATTTCTATAAACTATATCACACAGTTGTTTTACAGGATGAGTTAAAATAGTGCATTGCGAAATATTTTATTGAATTTATTGAATTTTATTGAATTTATTGATTGATTTATTGAATTTATTGAATATTGAATAAATATTTGTATTAGGATTATGTTTAAAAAATATTTTAGATCGTCAATGTGCAATAGGCAAACTGTTCTTCCTAAATGAGAAATGCTAAGTGCTGAAAAAAATGTGCATAAATCTTTGAATAAAATGCGTGTTACCTCATCTCCAATGTTGTATTACATATTGAGAGATAAACGCATCGGTCAAAGCACTCTTGATCTATATTAAAGTTAACCCTGAAAAGAATGTGCGTGAAACATTGAATACAATGCATGCTACCTTATCTAGATTTTCGAAAATGTTTACAGTATCATTACATGTATCGCATCGAGAGATAGATGCACCGAGATTCGCACTGATTTCAGGTGGTGCTGAAAACAACGAGCATAACATCTACAATAGAATGCGTTTTTTCTTAGGTGGTCAGTACGGCAGTATTTCTAAAATGAAAACGTCTAAACACTTCTCTTATCTCGAGTTTACCCTCGACACCAGAATACAACGCCAAGAATCTTGTGTACTCGTATATGACCTACTATCAGAAATGCTTCATTTCTTTAATTGCCTTCCTTACCCATGCTATTCCATTGAGTTCGAATGTTTTTTAATTTTAATTATATTATCCTCTTTGTCTTGAAGTTCTAGAAGGTTCTACATTATAATCAATATGCCTAGACACGTTTTGGATGTAGCGTTTTGCAACGTTAAATGCAATGCGTCAATAAAATCGTAAGTAAACTTGAATTTGTTCACGAAAAACTCAAACATACGTTTTATATTCACAACTCATTTACTTTCTTCTCCTATTATATATTTCCCCCTTTGTCTTAAGGTCTAGAAGATTCCAGACAGCAGAAGTAATGAATAATCTTGAAGCTGTTTATGCGAATTTCGTTTCTCACAGTTGCACAATATCATTCTATGACGTCATCAAAAACATTCTAGAAGCTTAGCATGGTCATGAATTACTACAAGTGTGGAACGGTCTCGATCTCGAAAAAGGACTTAGAATGCCTCTTGTAAATATATTTTAGAACACCAAAACTTAGCATGGACACGAATCACTTTACTGCAGAATGCTCTCAATGTCGGCATGGTAGGAATACATTATATCAGTCTCACACGGACACACTTGAGCACGCTCGCCTCACTGGCCGTACGACAAACTGTAGATGTTCTGTTTCTTCATCAGGACGAAATTATAATAATCATCAGGAATAAATTTTACTAGATTTCTTTTTTTAATTTATTTGAGATTTTCATGCATAATAGGTAAACTGTTATTTCTATATAAGAAATGGAACGCTCAGAGGAAAACAAGTATAAAATACATGCCGTCTTATCTCGAGCCTCGAAAAAGTTTACAGTATTGTATTACATTTGAAACATCGAGAGGCGAAGGCATCAAGCAATATACTTCAGGCCCACATATCATCCAAGTCGTACTGAATTAATTTTTTTTAATGGTTAAAAAATGTTTTGGACTCGGAGTGTCGCGCACGCTGCTATTTACAGCTCAAGGTACACCGAGGAAGCGGCCTCGAAAATTGTTTCCTAATATGCATATTTACTGTAATTTTACACCCTCTGCAACTTATCAACACTACTATTTTCTATCTCAGGAGAATACATGTGCAAATCCATGCTTGAGTCTAATTAGACATTGTACAATTTATAATTTATATATATTCAAAATTTTAATTTATCTATTCTAAACACATGAGTTTCAATCTATTATTTTCTGAACCTTTTTAATTTCGAATTGTTCAACTATGATAAGGGTTTCAGTTTAAAATAATTCGAAGGATTTGATCCAAACTGTTCAAGTTAAAACGTTGAATTTGAAAGTGCCTAATTTTCAAACTTAAAGTCATAAATTATTCAACTTTGAATTATCAAGCAACTCAACTTGAGTTATTTGCTGAGTCATGTCGATACAAACGCAGTAGCCCTTGAGAAGAGTGTTGAAAATTTGGCGAAGCACGATAAGAAAGGACGTTGCTGATGTGGCAAGAGTCGCATAAAGTCTAGGAGTCTTCTTTCTAGAACGCGGCCAGGCAAAAGAAAGAAGGTGGGAATGATGACGAGGGAGGACAGACTTGGCGAGAGAAAAACGAAAGGTCGACGAGGAGATCTTAACGAGACTCCTTGGAAAAGATCGAGGGTCCTTTTTCCTCTCCTTTCATCTGATGTACTCTTCCCCGGATTTTTAGCACCTACGACTTATACCAACTTTGATTGCCAATCATTGCTCACCGAGGTAAGAAGGTTATTACCTTCCTACTTGGTAAGATGGGTATGTAGAGAGGAAGTTCTATATAAGGCAAAAGCTTTTTCAGAGGCGAGTCGAAGGCGATGAAAAGTTTGTGGAAATATCAACCCCCTCCCCACCCAATAACTTTTCCAGAGGCTATAAAGTCATCTCCTTTAATGTCATTCGCACTCAACTGGAATATTAAATACGGCGTTAACCGAATAATGTAATTAAATTTTATTTATTGTTCTGCATAACCAATTCTCTTCTTTTTTCTGTTTTTTTGCTTTTCTGAATGCAGATATTCATCTGGAATGCTGGAAAGTCCCTAAAATAATTTTTCGCCTTTGAAATTTTTTCAAAAATAAAATAGCATTGAATCAATTAATTCTTTGGCAGTGAAAATAATCTTAGCTCAATCAAATTATTATTGAACTATTATGATATTCAACTAATAATAGACTCGTTTTTCCTACTTTCTGAAGGATTTGCTTCAAGAATTATCAATAAGCTAGGAGTGACTGGCATTGAACAGAATGTAAAAGTATCTCTTTTCTCTAACTTAGTTTCGAACTTCTCTGATCCTTCGAAGAGTTGCATTGTGAAACTTATTCGTTACTTCAGGCTGCTATCAAATGGTTGACTGATAACCATTGCCCTTAGCTTAGTAGTGAAAGTTCTAGATTTATTTCATTTTATTTTTTATCCTTTATTCATAATTATCAGTTGATTTTGTTAAATGAACCATTTTTTCTATGCTTCTATATCCCTCATGATTATTGTTTGCAGTAGAACGTAGAATACCCATAGCTAAACTTTAACGTTATAGAACAGACACCCGAATATTGTATTGAATATGTACGAGTATAGTAACCATTACTCCTTATGTGTCCAAATAAGTCAACAAAAGTGTCAACATGAATTGATCAATTTAATTTTTCCTTTTCACGAGTATACTTAGTTTTACACTTGCCTATCTTGACTTGTTTAGTGTGATTCTTACTGCTGACATGGTTTGGACTTGGAGCCTCTGGCAGTCTTTGGATTCCCACAACTCGATTTTACTTTAGACGACTCTGCTTGGTAGAATCGAACCTTCGCCACCCGCACCGTGATTGAGCAAAAAATGGTAACCATTAACTTGAACAGAGTAAGAAGAAGAGCTTGGGAAACCAATAGTCCGCTCGCGAGGGAGGTCTCGATCCGCGATCGGTCGCTCGTCGTTTCCATTTCGTCTGAAACGAGAACGACGCCGATCGTCGCAAATTAAGAAGCGACGAGAATATGCCCTCTGGAGATGGGATTTCGGAAACCAGTCGTAATTTCTAGCCCTTCTTTATTCTCACAAGTGTACGTCACTTCATTAACTTAATTTTTTTCTTTTCATGTATGACCCGAGTAAAAGCAAAAAGTCCCATTGGGATCCCATGAGGATTCCGATTTCGCACAAAATTACTAGAAGAGTCCAACAAAAGCAAAAAATGAGTACTATAATCAGAACGATATTGCTATGTGAGGATAGTTCCCTACAAAAACGAATTGGACGTCTGAACCATTTCCTAATATTACGCCACCTCCGAACGTGACTTTAAACCTGAGTACACGCGCACTGCGCCTTTATCTATACGCTGCTGGCATTTCACGCTTGGTTGAACACCGTCTCTCGCCCAGACCGCTGAGAAACTGCGAGGGCCAGCAGTCGGCAGCAGTTCTAGGAAGACGTAAACCGGACGGGCTTTTATGGGGGTTCGAGTGTACATCTCCAAACTTTTAAGAATCATATTCCCGCTTATTAAAGAGTATTTACAGTCATGAGTATATATCGACGCCTCTATTCCATACTACTCTACGTTGCGTTTGGTTACTGTATAGCTCCAGGTCCTATGCTCATACACAAGACTTGGGACTGTGTACCGACCAAACGCGACGTGGCGCTGTACACTGCCTAATCGCGACGTAGAGCAATATGGAATGGAGACCTCGATATAATCAGAAGACTAACCTGTGTGATTCATTGAGTTATTACTGAGAAAACTATTTTTTCACTAAAAGGAATGGTCAATATATGGGTTCTAACCTACCATATATATTAAGCAGGCTCCAGCCTGCTCGCAATCTAATAACGAATGAATTTTTGTTTGATCGGTTGATTAATACAAAATAAAGTGTCTAACCTATGTATGAAATATTTGAAAAATATCAATAACTTTATTTAAACTGTTCTACTTAGCGGGCTCTAGTCCGGCTATAGTAATAATAAACATGAATATATATTTATTTCATTATTATATAAATAATATTACATGAAAAAATATCTGCTGAAGCCTTGGTTGCGCAATCGGTTAACGCTTCACTTATGTATAGTGGCATTCCTGGTTCAAATCCGGGCTGAGGCAGATTTTTTCTGTTTCTGAAAGTATGGAAGGATGTAAGCCAGGGTTTACGTGTTATTGATGAGAAAATAAAATTGAAGAAAAACCTACAGGAAAACTGCTTGCTGATTGATCCATTAAAATTAAATAGGACAGAGAATCCACCAATTTTTTAATCTTTGAGCGAAGCAAGCACATTTTTGTCGGACCTTCAGCATGAAGGAAAAGTCTTGTTTTGGCAAACCTTACGACTACGAAGAACACTTCGAATTCAATGACAACTGAAAATTTTTGTTTATTACCTACAAAATTGGACATTGTATTAAAATCGGTTTAAGCAATCAAAAATACCGCCAAATATCTAAAAACTCATCTGGTAAATTTAAAAAAATTTAATTCAAAGCTTCCGTCCGTCCTCATCAACCAAAGGTGCATTATCAGGCGTGTCGCGTATGACGAGCAGATCACAGCAGAAGAGATATTCCAACCCAAAAAAGGATCTTCAGGAGAATCGGAGGCACTCAAGATTCCATAAGTCAAGTGACAGGGACTTCGTCTCTTTAATAAAAACTGATTAAAAGTTACTTAAGAAATTTTATTTCCGATCAAAGTTTATAAAATACTTTGTTAAAGTCAGCTTTCTTGAAGTTTTGAACAGCAATTTAGTAATGAACCATTACGAATTCTAGCCAACTATTCAAACTAAATCATAAAAGAGCCATAGAGAAAGTAAAGAAAGTTCGGATGAATTTAAACACATTTCTTTCCTATTACTCATTTTAAATTGAAAGATGGTAAACTGTTACTGCAATTATGCGTACCAAAGTTGTACCAAAAGTACCAAAATGTACCCAAGGTGCTTTATGACATATTTACAGATCCCCAAGATGCTTACCATTTACTGCGTATTCGTAATTAAGGTAGAAAGTTTTTACAATTTAGATTCGAAAATAATTTATACTATTTTTCATTACACTCTTTAGGATTGAAAATGCTCCTCATGGATTTACAAAAGTAATGTAACTTAAAATGAGTCTTAAAAGACTCTTTTTAAGGACTTTTTAAAGACCTATTATCACCAGAAAAATAATCAATTATTCCGAAATTGAAGATGACGGCATCTAAGTTTCGTATATTATTTATAAATAAATAAATACAAATAAAAACGGTAACTGCATTACCAGGATTTGAAAAACGATGTGGCACTAAAAAGGCTTAAAGTTAAAAATTAAATTAAACTATCAAAATTAAAAAAATCGCAAAAATTTTAGAGTTTTTAGTACATATCTTACTACCAGCGATTAATTATGAGTGAGTATGACAAAAGCGTGAGAAACGCACAATACTTATCTCTAGATTTATGCAATAATAATTATGAGGGACAGATCATTATTTTCTTAAAAAATATATTCAAAGAGCTTATGTGATGGAAATCTGTGGGTTTTCAAGTGCTGAAGCCCAGAAATTCATCTATTTGATAGTAAAGTAATTTTAAATAAATTAATTGAGCACAATTATGCATTTCCATCCTGTAATCTACCCAGAAAAGGGATTCGGTATCTTGGTCGTACTGGATGGTCTGCACCTCCTTGCTTGGTGTACTATATTTTTACGCAATATTAGTTTGTGTTCCCTTACGTTGTACATCTAATGATAGAATCTTTTAAAACACATTCAACTCTGAATTTATGTCAAGTTTCGGGAATGGCTTGCGATGGCCATGAGGCTCTTCTAAGAATTTCTTCGACGTAAACTGTCAGGGCTGTATGAACCGTTTCCAGTAGGAATACATAATATAAATTAACTTTATTTTTTACTAATGTAGATTTTTGTTATCATAAAGGATGGACCTTTTTCAGTAATGAAGACTTATTAATGAAAAGAGAATATATCGCGTGTATTCAAAAATAAATGCGAAATGTGCACGCGACTGTTCGGACTGCCCGCTTTGTAGCTACGGAACTGTTCGACTCCGTTGCGCTTACTCGGCCTCTCTCTCGGCCCCTTGGAACCCCTCATCAATGAATGCGAGCCGGCTGAAATTCTAGGAACGACTTAAGTCTAGGTGACTGCAGTTCAGAGTTTAGTGTAATACGGTATACCAAACCTATCAATAGAGATTTGAATGTTCTCTTTGAGCAATTCTTTGTTTAAAACGCAGTAAACAATTCTGAAAAATGGTGCGAATCTCTTATTATAAGGATTTTAGCTACTTTCATTAGCTAAGTCCCAGAAATTTCAGCATGTTTACCGAAATTGTTTGAAAAAAGAGCAGCCTGTAATACCATTAATTGCTACAGATACAGCCTCCCAAAGATCTCTCAATTAAAGCTTCCGTACTGAATACAATTTGACTTGGGATGCAAATATTGATTAAGAGTACCTATATCTTCGTTACCAGATAATGAAACGATACCTCTCCAAATATTAGCTGAAAAACTTACCTGGTCATAAAATGCAAGCCTTTTCGCTTACAAAATCTGAAAACGCATATATCGAGGTTCACAAAAAGTCATCAGTCATAAATATACCCCATCGCATTGATTAGGAAACAGGTTGAATGTGTAATTCAGGAACGTTTACGAAGTTTTGTAATATGCAAGTTAATAAAGATTAGAATTCGTTCGCTAATGCAGTTTTAAATAGTTAAATACTTAGCAGTTTCTTTTCAATATTTAGAACTGGAAGTATTCATTTGTATGTCATATAAATTTTCTTTGACTGTCATACACATTATTATGTTAAAAACAATAGACAGTTCTGATTGTAAAACATTATTTTTGAATCATTGTTATATTACCGCTGTAACATGCTTTGAAGGAGACATGTTGATCATGAGAAAGAGGCGCATAATAAAATTAAAAGATTGAGTGAACTTAATTGTGAGTGAAGTTCTATCCTGAATGTAAAGTCTCTTCCTCTAAAATACTATCCCATTCTCAAACGCAAATCTTGAGGCTCAATATATGTTACGGCAAAGTTCGAAAGAAATGGGAATATCCTTCGTGGGAGAGACCATGTGAAGTGTGAACTCATTACCATTTAACACTTTTTTGTTTTGAAAGCTTCACAAAATTGTGGTAAAATCGACAGAAAGTAGAAAAACTACATGTTGATCATTTCGAAAGGGGCGCTTTGTTCATTTTCAACATTCATTCACTTCACTTACAAGAAAGTTCGTTTAATCTTCTAACTATAATTATTTTATCACATTTCATAAGCCAATAATGCAATTATTAGCCAATGCTAATCACCATTTTCTCGTTGTCAATCATTCTATTTTTTGACATTATTGTTAACTTCTTTAAATATAAATTATCCACTTCTTTTAATGTTTATCTTACTACGGCGATTTAAGTGTTTAATGAATATATTATTCATCTGTGTATTTTAAAATTTTATTTAAAGTTCACAGTGGTTTTCGCAAATTTCCGGACTTGAAAAATTCCTTAAATGGACAATCATTGGACTGATTAAGCTACTAGAACAGATCCAATTTAATTCTTTTTGTTTTTACAAGTGCTCACGAGACTTATTTGTTGAAAAACTACTACTGAAATAGAACTAAAATATCAAAATAAGCCCTGTTTATAAAGAATTTTTTGGGACAAAAGTAATAGAAAAGTTCCACTTTATTATTTCAAAATTTTTTGAAAAGTGTTTATGGGATATATATTCTAATGGAATAGGGCGAATTTTGATATTTAACATTCTCAGAATATACAGTACCGTCCAATAGTATCGGACGGCTTTTTGACAATTATTAAAATGTTTAGAATTTTCATAAGGCAAAGAATACAATTTTTCCTCCAAAATACCAAAAAATATATCAACATTCTACAAAAAAATCAGCCTTAACATACTTGAAAATAAAAAATTGTAGGCTTAATAATTTCAATTTAGAGCCTTAAAATATATACACATAGGTCTAGGCGGAAGTTTTACTTAATGGACATGGTTGAGATCTTAGTGTGGATTTTCATGTTTGTTTATTAGTCAGTTTGTGCATTTTGTGAGTGAACCGTGATGCACGATGATTTTGTGAAGCTTCCCACCTGGGGTGATTGCTAGAGAGATTGATCAACGACCCGGGTTGAAGCGGTGTTCTGGGGCAAGTTTGTTGTTTGAATAACCATCATGCGACTCCTAGATTGATTTAAAATTTATTCCTCCACCTGTGACCTGGTTTTCAGTAGGACAACTTCATGCAGCTAGTTTCAATATAAAACAAATGACTCCGGGATCCCGCCAGTGTAGTGGTCCGAGTCTCATTTTAGTGATTGAAATAAGCCTTTGAAATGACAATTTTTTTCACCTTATGAATTTCTGAATTCCCAGTGGTATGACGAGACTGGAACCGAACGAGTTTGCGTTTGATCCGAAAGCAACTTGCTTAATTTTATAATAATTATTATTATAAGTCTATGATAATTATTTTTTAAATTATGATAATAACGATTTTAGAATTATAGGCATGCAAATCTGAACAATTTGAAATACGCGATGATTTTCAAAAATTTTTTCCGATGCGTTTTTAGTATACGCTTTAGTGGGAGCAATCAGTAAGAAGCGACCAAAAAATATAATAATTGAAAGCTCGTAAGCCTTACACATAACCTTCTCGAACAGGCGTTGTTTGGTTAGTTTTATTTTACAAAAAATCCACTATTTACATAGACTCAAAAATTTAAACAAACAAAAAACACATCGTGTCCGTTAGGCTGAACGAATCAATTTGAATTCTCATATGGTTTATTATTTTGTAGTGGGTGTCGTCGTCATTAATTTGTGGTTATTCCTATAGACCGACGGACCAAGCTGCAAATTCTGTTAAACACACAATGTTCCTTTTCTCTTCTCCCTCTAACCCAGTCCATCTCTATTTTCATTTCAATCTCTGTCCTCCTCCGTGCTAAAACTATTCACCAAATCTATTGGAATTGTGGTTGTATAGATGATTGCCTTCGAGTCATCAGTTTAAATGCATTACCTGTCGTCCAATGCTGCCCTTAATTGGACAAGCACCAAAATACATCATGCAGTGGGCATTAATGCATACATTTCATATATTATTGCTACCATGCATGAACGCATTGCCCACATAAAGCGGGCTATAATCCGACCATTCAAATCTATAAAGTTACTTCAGTGTCTCGTTAAATTACTGGCAACTCTATTAGATAAATTGAATTATTCAAAAATTCATCCTGATTTCAATTTCATAACTTAGAATTAGTACTTTGCCTCAGAGATGGATTATAAATTCATACATGGAAAAAATTATGAGTCCTGGAAAATTTACAGAATCTTTCTATAGAAGTTTCTACAGATGCGTAAAAACTTTTCAACGCTCGTGATAAATTATTGAGAATACGTGTTGAAGAGATGACGAATGATTTAAATATTAAAGAATTTAAAACTAACAAAGACTAAAAGTGAACAATCGACTATCTTTTGTGATGAGGAAAAAAGGGTAATATTAGAAGTGTGCTGGTTGAGTGGAAACTTTCAACATTTGAAAGTGATGTGATGACTGATGATGTGAAAAAAATGATTAGTTCGCAAAAATAAATTCAAATGTTTAGCAGTAATGGTCCACCAAAATATGATTTTGTAGACTAATTATTATGTACCTGATTCTGCCAATCGGGACCTGACCAGGGCCATTCAAAGTTTTTATCAGCATTGTCACTGTTTGGGGTGATCTTGAACATTTAAAAAATTCTAAAAAAGCAAATTGCGACAGATGTATATCATTTTAGTAGAACAATTTAATTCAGTTGACCCTTTTTCTTAACAAAAACTTTTGTAGTTCTTTTTTGACTGTACTAAATGTGTAAAAATGAAATACGGCGAACAGAAAATTGTGAGAAGAATTTTCAAGCTCCCTGCAATGCAGACTTAGGGGCGGTCCAGTCGTAGTAGTCATATGTGGCAAACCTGCAGAGGTCCACCCCATCCGCAACACAAGATCGCTATGTATCTCGTAAATTTCCACACGACTAGATCTAATTTTTCCGCTCTGCAAGAAGAATTTCGCCTCTTCGATCAGACGTAACTTTCTCAGCGAGGTGAAATAAAACATCGTCTTCGCACATGAAAGCATCTGCTTTACTGCGTTTACACATACATATACACCAGTTTTGCACAACAGTGAATTTTATGTCGGCAAAAATATAGCTTAAAAAGAAATAAAATAAAAAATGTATTAAAAATAAGGAAAAGGGTTCTGTCGCCAAGAGATGCAAACGTGGCGAAAAATTTGGGAAAGAAAGTTTTAGCGTGGCCTATGATGCATTCACCTGAGAAAGAACGACGAGAATGGGAAAATGGATCGTGGAGACTCGAGAAGGCAGTGGACGAGTCGAGTTACGGTGTACTTCGATAAGAAAACGGAATGGGAAACTCCCGAGGAGGAAAACAGAGAGGAATAGGTTGGAGGAGAAGCCGAAAGATTACGAGCTTCGTCTCGGCTCGAGGAGTTTGCAGGTTTCTCTTGGTGCAAAGGGAATGAGATGGAGAAAAGAAGTATTGCTTCTTCCATTCGGGTCACAAGAGAAGCAAAACTCCAAGAATCACTCAATACGGTCCTGCCTACGCTCTACCGAGAACTTCTGTGCAGCCATGACTGTAACGATATTATGGGTTGTATATATTCAGTACATATAGTTTTATACGACTACTTATCCTATTAGTGTATTCCAGTTAGTAAGCTTGTATTACTATTCAATATTCTTGCTATTTTTCTCGAGATATATATTTTCAAAGAGCTTAAATCGTTAAATTCAACACTTACCAGAAATATCATATCCATATATAAAACGATGCTGCGATAATCTTAAATACATGGAATCAAAGACCGTTTAAACTATAGCGTGGTCCTGGGGGTTTGAACCACCATAAAAGGTAAGAAATCTTGATTATATCTATTTCTCGTAAAATTGAAAGATATATAGACATGTATGAGTTAAAATGTGGTTCACCCATTTAAAATCCACCCTGAAAATAAAAATACACCCTTTAGAATGTTTGAATACAAATTTTTCGCCTTTTTCGTTTTTACATTTTCATGAAAAATCTCATAAATAAAGGCCGCAGGTGATTTTAATAATTCTAAAAGCAGTCTAAAAGTTTTTTCAGACCGTGAAAAGTATTTAAGGTACAATTCTGAGCCTCTTAACTAGCCTTACATGAATGTCGCTTAAAGTATTGCTATTTAATTTAATTTGAATTTATTGAGAAAGTAGGCTCAGAGGGCTAAAAAGTACCTTTGGGAGCTGGCCATAGTATACGAACACAGAACATAGACTATATAGAGTATGGTAGATATGTCACATTCAAATAGTTATTTTAGGAAAATAGTTTTTGCCCAGGCAAATGTTATTTACCTGGGCGAATAGCTTTTTGACTTTTATTCGTATTAAAATACGATTACGTTTCGATTCGTTAAGAGAGCTAACTATAAAGTGAAAAAAACCAAAAATACATAGTACAATATATCTATACTATACTCATTGTGTATAATATATAAGCGATTTTCAAATATAGATTTCAATTTCTATGTCCCCGGAAGTTTATGACACTTCAGCAATCCTTGTCCAAATAAATAATTTCTAGTTTAGATTTTTTGTTTACGTTTAAATGTACATTGGGATAAATGTATTTTTATTTTGCTCCTTTTCAAGTTAGTAATACTTTTATTTTTATGCATTAAGCCAAAATCTCACCTAGTTTCAAGAAGAACATGCTCTGTTACCATTAGTGACATTGCACTTTACGAAAGTTTCTGCTTTTATGAAATGTAATTTTTAAAAATAAACATCTTTCATAAAACAACTGTATGTTTTGCTGAGAACAACTTGACTGATGATCAAGAAAATTGTATATTTTTGAATTCACTACACGGCATTTCTGCTTTATAGAAAAATTTTCATTTGCAAATGCCTAAAAAGTATTTAGACAGATGCTATTTGCATAGTCGGATAGCTCTTGCCCGAGTATTTAGCAGTTCCTTAGGAAGAAATATTATTCGCCCAGACAGATAGCACTTGCCTAGACAGAAGCTATTTGACTAAAGTAACCATTTGCCTGGGATAGATACGTACAGGTATAAATATAGAAAAAAACAGGCATGAAAAGTAACTTGATTGTTTTATCTAGTTACTTGTTTTGGTAGCGATATTGGTAACGAATTTACTTTTGTAAATAAGTAACCAATTGCTAAATAGTCACATTTTTTCAGTACCGGTAGCTACAAGATTTTTTAGTACGGCGCAAGAATCATATTGAGCTCGAGAAGAGGCAGATTGAACGAAGAAGGTTTCGAACAATTATTAATGTAAAAAATATACAAAGAATACCGATAGAAATAAGCCCTGAGGTTGCAGATAGAGAGTCCCTGTACCGAGGGTTTTTGCTGAATACGGTTACAAGACTTAATAAGCAGTCGCGAACAATTACCCTGGGATAGTCCCAAAGGAAAAACCGACAAGCTAAGGCGTGAAGTACCGTGCCGAAAGCTGAATGGCACTTGGATGAGATGTCCTATAACGGTGTCTCTGGGATACTGGGCGACCTCCTAGAGTATGCAGCCTTACCTCTGCATGCTAGTCTCTGCAAAGGTGGACGAACCCTTCCCCTAGCTGCTCGTCGTAACAACTATGACAACATCAAACGCAATTTCGAATACGGTTCAAAATTATCGAACGCGCAGAGCACCCGACAATGGGTTGGTAAATAGAGCCAATCCTCTTAAAGATTCAGGGATGACGTGTTCGATTGCTATGATTACAGCATTATCCCTGATTGCGAAGGTTACATGGCAAGCCTGCACACTCTGTGGTGCCAGAAACACTCAGAGCTTCCGCACCTTTCGCAACAGTTGTTGCAAAAGCACGTAGAGAACCTCACGCGAACAGAAAACGTGCTCGGAACACTTCCCCAACCGCAGCAAGAACAAGCCGCAGACGAAGAAGAAGTGATATTAAGACCAACCGCAGAAAAGAGGCATTCTCTGAGAGATGGTGTCGATTTCAGGACCAGGATGAAGATTAACATCCAGGTTCCTCCTAAGCCGCAAGATCTGGCTGAAATGGATGCCGCCCTCATTGAGGACCTCTTAGAGGAGTCCGACTTCTGGACCATCACTTGTTCAGCTTATGATGCAGTGAGAGCTTTGGCCGATTTAAATCAAAGGGTGAAGCAAACGATGGTTCAAAAGACAGAATGCGTCCCGTATTCAGCGTGTGATTGACTACATAACATCTGGTAAGCCTTTTACGGTGAAGGTCCAAGAGTTGACTCACGAACTGAGGATCCACCATCTCACATTGAACAATTAAAGTTGCTGACCATCAAGCAGCACATTGTTGACAAAATATGGGTGTTATTTGACACAAGGAGGAAAATACAGAAGAGGGAGGGATGGTCAGAGAGAATCAATAGTTTCTCGCTGACCCATCGCACCTCTTGAGCATCTCCCCGTTTCTGTGAAAAACCCGCCCAAGTCCGGGGATGTAAAGACTTTTTGGAGAGAGATTTACGAAGTTCGATGCCCACTGAATGAAGATACTGAGAACATCGCCGGGTTCAAGGAGCAGTGCAACAACCTTATGACGTCCGATGAACAATGTACAACAATCACTGCCAAAGAGGTGATGAAAGCACTGAGGGGCACGAAGAACTTCTCCGCTGCCGGACCGGATGGTATCAAGAACTTCTGGTGGAAGAAGTTTACTTCTACACACCCACATGTGGCCCGGATCTTCACCTAATATTTGAAGTCGAAGGCGCCCATTTGGCAGCGGCTGGTGTCCGGACGCACTGTACTCCTAGCGAAGAAAGGCGTCTTGTCAAATCCAAGGAACTACAGGCTCATAACTTGTCTGAACATGCTGTATAAGATCTTTACAGGTCTCTTGAAAGATAGGATTGTTCGGACAATTCGACAAGTGTGCCAAGCTTCATTTGAAGCGAGGACGACTCGCTAGCGTTAGCGTCGACCCTGAACTCGTGGACAGGAGCGCTATCAGACACCTTGGCGCTGCAGAGACCTACCTATATAGAGGCGTGCCAGAGAGCCGCATTAAGGATACAACATCAGCGAAGTAGGCTCACCGAAGCAGATACAAGCCTCTTCTTCGACAGATTTGGTCTCTCATTCTGTTGGCGTTGAACAAGAAATCTGCAACTAACATGCTTGTCGTCCGTTTGGCGCTTATACAACCGCAAGTGGAAGAGATCCTCTCGTGAAAATGGCCAGGAACCACGAGATGATTGACAAATGAGCGTTCCTTTACAAATTCGTGGAGCAGGCGGCCGAGACCCTTGGCCTGGATCTTAATATAAGAAATGAGGAAAGTACATTACATCATCTAGATTCCACATTTCTAAAAGCCCGAGTAAAGAAAGCAGAGGTTGACAACTTCCTCGAACAGCACCACGACAAGAAAATGGAAGCTATCACAGAAATGTGAAAGATCAGTCCTTGTCGATGGACTTAACGTTTGCTTTCCTCTAATCATCCGGACTTAATTCAGACACAAAGGGTCTCGCATGTCAGGATGGTGTCATTTCCACCTTGGTTACTGTAGCCGCATCTTACGTGAAGAAGTTCCCAGCGACAAGTGCAGAGCGTGTCATGCACATTCTGATCACCTACGGCCCATACTGTCTGGCTGTCGCACTCACGCGGGAACGACGTATCTTCACAGGGACAATGCGGCTCGAAGAGTGCTTTGTTACCATCTTTGTTGCTCTTGTTGTGTTAACCGCTACCCTGCCCTGCCGAACACTCCCAGAGGGATAGAGTCAATTGTCGAGAACGAGTTGTACTAGAACTTCGTGTTCAGACTAAAAGTCCGTATTGTACATGCGAGGCCTAACATCGTACTCCTTGACAAACAGAAACGAAGGATGTTCCTGAACGTATTCTCCGCTCCGGCCGACGCCAACATCACAGTCAAGGAGAAGGAAAAGGGGGAGAGGTATCGGGACCTTATACGGGAGCTGCATGGAGTGTACAAAGAACATTTGGCTGAAGTGATTGCCCCTGTCATCGGTGCTCTGGGAGGTGCGAAGTCATGACTGGTTCGTGACCTCGAAGCCATATCTGTGTGCCAGAATATGCCAAGGCATTTGCGAGATAGATGCAAAGAGCTGTCATTTTTGGTTCGCTTCGTGCCCTTCAGACTCACGAGGGTTTCCCCGGCCCTTCATCGTGATTCCACCGTACTATGTGGTCACCCATTTCACCGTTGTGAGGCGTGGCCGTGGGTGTGATTTACCGCGGTTTTACTGGGAGCCAGTGTCATTTTTCTAGATGGCAGTCGCTGCCAGGGGGACACCCCAAGCTGCCCAAAATTGGTTCAACTTTGAACAGAGGGTTTGGGCTTCAAATGTGGCAAATTTCGTCTTGTTTTCAAAATCAATGGGCTCCTTTGATAATTTAAAATGGAAGGTCATATATTCTCTTACTAGTGTGAAAAAGTGAAGCTCCGCTTCTGCGATCATCAGTTTTTCCATTAGAGAAAACAAGTAAAGCTCGGCCTCTACTATCCTAGTTGGTTTTTGAGAGAAAACAATTCTCAATTGTTTGTTTCGAGAAAAAATGTGAAGCTCTGTCTCTTCGATCGTCAGGTTTTCCATTGTAGAGAACAATTTGTTTCGTGCGAGAAAACAAGTAAGAATTCGTAAGAAGCGACCTCGGAAACGCCGGAGAAATGATTGATTTTCAGGTTGATTTGAGCAATTTGAGTTACTGCAAGCTGGATTGCTTGTCGTACATCCGCCATATTGGATCCGCTTTTTTTCATTTTGGTGTTCAGATTACAGATTCCTAATCAGTGACCTCGAAAACCCCCGAGTAATCATTTTCAAGCCGATTCGAACAAGTTCAGTTACTAAAAGTTGGTTTGCTTGGTGTAAATCCGCCATATTCAATCTGCCAGTCCCGGGAAGTTGAAATTTTTGACCCATTACTATTCGTTTCTCACGAGTGATGAAACGTTCTACTGGTGAGTATTTAAGGGCTAGCAGAATCCTTAGTTCCTGCGTAATGAGTGCGATTATTCGACGTAAGGGACGTAATGTTATATTTATATATAATATATTGGATAGGTTTATGGATGCATAGTAAGGTAAACGCACCAGTATATGAACGCGTACCAGTTTGTGAACGCTTGTTCATATTTTCATCCATTGATGTAGCAGAT
Source organism: Melikaiella ostensackeni (assembly GCA_032362435.1). Taxonomy (NCBI): domain Eukaryota; kingdom Metazoa; phylum Arthropoda; class Insecta; order Hymenoptera; family Cynipidae; genus Melikaiella; species Melikaiella ostensackeni. The sequence continues at coordinate 17,392,177 of JAUMHM010000050.1, read as the reverse complement.
GATGAAAAACCTTACGATAATCATTATAAACATTATCCTAAAAGAGTAAGCATTTAAATTGATATGAATTGTCGGTATGAATTTTGAATAATTTTTCAATAAACCGCTGTTTTTGATGTGACTGTCACCGTCAGCGTAGTGGTAGCAATGAAATCGCCTCCATCTTAATAGAAACTGTTTTGTCAGTTGAATTACGTTTGTCCATGAGAAACGCACAAAAGACAAGGTGAGTTAGAAAAAAAAACGTCTCAATGAATCAAGGATGTTTTTATTTTACACAAATGTCGCTGAAAAGTGTTGATATCTTATTATTTGTTGTTAAATACAGCCGTCTACAAACTGATACATAAAGTACGAGGGTCACTCAATAAATACTTAGCCTACAAAAGAAAAACGAAAATTTTGGAAAAGTGGCAATTTATTTTTC
>JAUMHM010000050.1:17358494-17375431 GCA_032362435.1 Melikaiella ostensackeni | reverse complement strand
GAGCACCTTTGGGTCTTCTTGTTTGGTCGGATTCGATATCGAAACAACTTTGTTGTTTCTTTACCCCATCTGCAAACGATTAAAGAACTGCACTAAATTTCAATTAAATTAAAAGAAACTAAAGAAACAAGGAAAATTCATGGAAGTTTCTTTGAATGTAAAAAATCATACTGTCGTATAACAATTACTAATTTTGCTAAGTCCCTTATTAAATTTATAGTTGACTAGGTGTCCCCTGTGGCGGCGGCTTCGCCGCCGCGGAACGGCCGCTATAATCAGCACTATACATTGAGAACAAACGGAAATGCAATAAAAGTTGTATGAAATTATAAAAAAACATGTGAGACACATGATGAACAACTTTTCCTTATTTAAGACTAACTTAACTTATGAAGGGACTTCGCGTTTAGAAATCAAATTTTTTATTGCATTCGATCCTACTTACACTTCTTCTCTTAATATTAAGTTTGAACATGAAATACTGGAATGGAATCAACATAAACTTTTAAGTATTTATCATAGAATTTGCTTTTGAAAATTGTGAAGTCGGCAGTGAAATTTGAACTAAACTTGGAAAAAACTCTGAGAAAGTAAAACAGAAATAAAAATTCGAATTCAGAAAATGGAAACTGTAGTTTTCGAATTTTTATTATAAAAATTGTACTTAAGTCGTCAAATTCAGTTTCCACAAATTCCAAGTCACTTGTGAGATTCGTACAAAACTTAAGGAGAACTCTAAATGCAAAAAAAGAATTAAAAACTGAAAAACATAAAATGAAAAAGGCATTTTTGAAATTTAAATCATCAAACTCGTACTCGAGTCGTCGAATCCAGTTTTTATAAATTTAAAAACAGTCGTGAAATTCCAACATTACTTGTAAAAAAACTTCCAAAACAAAGAGAGAAACAAAACATTTCAAACAGATAGATAATCAAAAATATAGTTTTGAAGGTAAATGTCTACGATAGGCACTTTTCTCAAAAATCGCCGAATTTTTTTCTTAAATGGCCTATTTTTGTAAATAACATAAATCCGTTTGCGGAAGGTCGATTTTTCAAGTAAAATTGTTCAAAGAAAAAAAAACAGTGGCTGCAGCGTTTATCGTCGACATGAATTTGGAACCTTTTAAATACAAATCGAAACTTAACGTTTATAACATGATTGCGGGATGTGCAAGTATTTCATTGTAATAACAAAAATGAGAGGACCTAACTCACTTTATTGGGTACATCAGCCATACACTATTAACTTGGTAATAGCATTGCACAAAATTTTTTTATTTGCAACAATATCACCAAACTTCGCATATGCTCTCTTGAGAAACCCTGACAAGTTCATACAGTGAATTAAGGTTGTGATTTCGCCTATCTATACATATAAAGTTGAATGTATTTACTACGTATTTAATACATATTTAATCGTATCAAATGCAAACGCGGGCATGAATCATCACCGAACTTCGCAAGTGCCCTCCTGAGAAACTCTGACATATTCATACAGTTGTGATTTTCCCTATATATATGTACATTCAATGCCATTTTTCATTATTTATTAAACAAAAACTATCAACAATGAGCGACTCGGGTTGCCGTAGGAACCATCTTTAGTGCCTAATCTACACGTGTATAATTTTTCAAGTCGATCTGTGCAACGGTGTGGCCGGTTTCGAGTCTCAAGTGTACAAATTTGAATTTTATATAGTAGATTGTTTTTTCTTTTTTAATATAAAGCATTTTCATAAATTTTCTCTGACTTTCGTCACTTTCCTAATGTAGAATTTCAACATTCCCCTAATCAAAATCATGATCAGCATATTCCATTTTATGCTTGGAAAGGACATACATTGTGATAATAACTTCTACGAAAATTCCGAAACATTTTATATATATATATATATATTCATTTTGGTTAGAGGTATTTTCGTAAGCGTGCTTGTCCAAATTGGGTCATGAGATTCTTGGAGTTTAAAAATTTAAATTTCTAAAAATTTTGTCATTGCTGAATCTTTAACGTTAAAAAGCGCTTAATCAGAATTTAATTCCTTCATTTTTGAGATCAATTTGTTAACTTGACTTTCTATTCTTATGACAGCCATCAAATCAAGTGTTTCTTACATTTCTCCATAAGCTTATGTTCTTATTTTCCTTTATCTTTCATACCATTTCATTTTGTTGCCTATGACCCCTATTATATATCAACCAATCACTCAGCTGAAAAAAAATACGTCAAGGGAATAGAAGCAAGGAATAGCGAGAAATTGAAGGCGTGACGACGGGGTAGAAGCATCGTTATTTTCTGTTCTTAAGAGATTGTATATGCTGAAGAAAAAGGGCAAGATGTTATGTCCTCCTTCACTTTTGCTTTCGTTGCACGAACGAAAAACATCAAGAAATGCTTCGTAAGCAGTATCTTATTCGTGACCCAGAGGGAAAGGGATTCTGTTATAGAATATCGATAGATCCTGTTTGCTCCGCTATAAAATATATGTCTACTATTCAGAAATATAAATGTTAAAGAAAATGCATCTTTCAGACAGTTCATATACCTAAAAACCGTAATTTATTACGAAGTGTGATCAAGGTGCAAGGATTCCAAATATTTTATACCGGGAGGTATTGGAATCTGTTTTCGCAAAAACAAGAAAATCAATTTTCAGGTAGCCTCTAAAGTTCAGAAAACATACATTTACATATGAGTGAGTTAAACTCCATAAAATATAATATTATAACATTGTGTCTTATGACATCATTATGATATTATATTTTTAATTAATTTACATGCTCTCACCAAAATCTGATGCTTTATTAACAACCATGACCGTAGAATATATGAGTTCATAGTATTGTCCGAAAGGTGTATTATTAAATATTACTCACACTATAGAAAATAACAATAGTCAATATTGTTTGAACAAATTTTGTAAACAAGTATAGATTATCGTCAATGCTCAACCGACAGATTTCGTATTGTCAACGAAATAAATTATAAATTACTTGGATAAATTCTTCCTTGACACTGAAAAAAAAATTATTTAATCAAAAGTACGCACTTTAGCACTCGATTAAAAGCTGATACTATTAATTCAAATGAATATACTATCGAATTTATAGCATCACTGTTGAGCCAAAGTGAATAATTATTGTTTTATTAAATATTCATCTGAATCAATAGTATCTGCTTTTGAATGAGAGCGAAAGTGCTTATGTTTGATTCAATAGCATTTATTTCTAAGTGTATGATTCTTTATTAGCAAGCGATAATTGTTGATTTTATTGACAGTTGAATAAAGAAATTAACAAGCTGACAACTCTCCAATGGATTGACATCGTTTTCCTTATTTTTATTAGGAGACTTTGTCAGGCGACAATATTTGTTACATTCATTTAAATACATTTTATAAACAAATTAAGTATCTTGTCAGTTTGTGAATAACATATTAATAATTTTTTTCGAATAACTTGGCAATATGGGTACCATTTTCATCTTATCTTATCAGCGATCTAAAATTATTTATTCTTTGAACAATTTTATCAAAATATTTTCGATTTTGTAATTTATGAACAGGTGAACATAAAAGAGAGATATTACCAAGCACATTCCGTCGAACAAAAAAAAAACGAAATTAATTATTGACTATAATACACCGCCATCGAACATCGATTTCATGAGTTCTTTACAAAATGAACCACTATTGCTCACTGTGGGAGCATACGTGCAGTTCGGCTAAATGATAAAAGTTTGATTAAATACTAAACAGGAAAAAATAAAGTTTCATTTTGAAACTAGAATGGGCGTCAAAATGTTCTGACGCATAACTGAACAACAATTCGCTCATATTGAGCAATACGAACATTGAAAGCATTTCACTTGTTTTTCGGTTTTGACATTGCTCACGACAGCGAGCCTAGCTGCAGTTCAAAATGAGTTTGTGACAAAATGATCTGAAAAAAAATGGAAAGCCTAATTTTTTCTGTGTGAATAAACAGATTTATTCAGTTAACACTCAGTGTACATTGTGTAAAGTGACGACCTCATAGAGACTACTTGACTTAACTGTATCTAAGCTAGGCCACAGGTCATCAAAGGAGGCGCAATGCACTTTTTGACAGGCACAGACTTGTCGAGGATCTTCCAGAAAATTAATTCGTCTAGGGCGTTATCTGAGAAATATAATATTTAGTAATACTTGGAATTTATTTGCAAATTAAAATACATATAAAATTATAACAGTTGATCACCTCACTCACTGATATAGGACGAGTAAGGGAAGGATTTTTCCAGGTAATTCTAAATTGATTCCGTCGAAAAAATGAAATGTGTCCGTTGAAAATGATGGAAATCTGTATTTGCTTACAAATTTGCTTAAACCATTAAGAAGTTTGATCTGGTATTAAAATAACGTAAATAATACACATTTCCTATTGAAGATTTTGTAGGCAGTTTTGTTGAATGAACGAAGTTTGTAAAGTGAAAAATGGCTAGATTATGTGTTTGCTTTTGTTCATAACATTACATTTTGACAGAAGAATGCATTGTCATTGGCGAAGTACCGCGATATTATAAGCCACAATGCCTAGTAAATGTATGTAAGTTATCTGCGTTTAAGAATATTGAAAACTACATCCATTTAGTTATCTTTAATTAAGTAATTGTAAGAAATGATCATTGTTTACTTATGGAACAAACAATTCTTTTTCAGGTGAGAATACGCTTCATTCATGCATGATGTGGGATCTGGATATAGCTTTCATTCCTTTTATCGTTTCATACCTTGTGATCCCTTTTTAAATATCTACTAGACCATTTTAAGCAGATACCCTACTAAATGCCGACGACTTTACACATTTGAAATCTGAGATCTGGAATAGCTTACTTAAGCAATACTCTGGAATGTTATTTAAACTTGAAATACCGGCCTAAGAGTGCACACTGTACAGGTAGAGGTTGTCTCTGTGAGTCTTCATAGAGATAACGAGCAGAGAGATAATGATCTCTTCGAGAAAGTGCTGGTATAAAATACACATGGTATAATATAAACATGTACAGGTGGAAGGTGCTATTGATCCGTAGTCTGAGACTACTATAGAATGACCTCATAATTTTCAAATGAGGGCGAAGACCATCGACCCAACATAATCTTTCAGAAAGGGCCATCCGCCTTTCTGTCTGGCACAAAATAAAGAGAATTCGTAAACGATAGAAACAGTCTCATTTGTCAACGTCGAAGTGAGGATTCAGACATTTTTAAAGGCAAGGAAATACGAGCCAACGTTACAGAAGTAAACAACATATCTTTGTACAACTGGAACGATATCTTGTGTTATGTTCAAATAATTTCAAAGTTAAATAAATATTCAAAATTGGACAGTTTCAAATTTAACAGCGTAAGGGCGATGAGAGAAAGAGAGAGAAAGAATAAATTAAGAATAAAACTAAGATACCCTAAAGGCCTAAATGTAAAACTGTTCAATTCCTAACGTTTTATGTTGAATAAAAGATTGGTTTGAAAATGTTCAATTTGAATTTTTTTCTGTTTGATAACCTCGAAATGGAAATTGTTCAATTTTAGTGGTTTGTACTTCGAAATTTTACAAGTTTAATGTTAGACCGTCTAGTTTTGGAAGCTGCGAATTTGTACAATACACTCGAACTCCCATATAAGAAGAGTTCCGGGAGCTGCTTCGCACTGACTTTGGTCCTAAACCGGCTCCCTCAAAACAAGAACAGTCAGGGACGTGTGAACCCTTTCCTAATATTACGCAATCTCTGAACGTGAATACGAACGTCAGTACCCGCGCACTGCGCAAACGTCTCTTTCAGGAATGTTTCGATGTTTACCAGTAAATACCATTTGATAATTGCAAAATTGTTAATATTAAATAATGCCAGACGAGTCTTAATCACATGAGCAATGAATATGAATGAAGCAAGATTCAATATAAAATATTTTAATTAAACTTCGCTCATTTACAATTATATGTGGGCAGTTCAAGGGCTTACGAAAATTTAATACCGTACACCGGTGAGCTGTCACACGTTACCTTGCAAAATTAATGTCCTACGTACACCTCTTGAGATATATTACACGAGTACCGAGTAAAGTCACTCCTAAATGCCGTAAATCCGGTTTCAAAGACACGACTGCTTACCACTGTTTCATCGGGACGGTCACGCGATCGCGAATTTATTTGATTTCTAGTCCATTTCGAATTCCCGAAGGGCGAGGAAAGACCTGGCTGGAGACACAGAATTAACGCTTCATTCATCGCACCATGGAATCCCCTCACAATTAACACAAAACTCATCTCAAGAGATGCTTATTTCGTCTGGGAAATATGTAATGAGTTTTTCAATCGTCCTTTCCAAATGCAAGTGATATATCTCTGGCACTTGGAATTTAACGATCAGGATTTCCGATAATGATGAGAAATTATTCTGGTATCTGGTTATTCAGAGAAGTTAAAGGAATGTTGTTTCACCTTTGATCGTTCTGCTTCGCTTTCTGCTTCATGAAAAATTTCCTTGCAATTTATGATCAATGTTGTTGAAACTGTGAATAATACATCACATTGATATGTATATTGCAAATTTTTCACAAAATTGACAAAAATTTAATTTATTGATATCATAAATTGTTCTTCCAGAAAAAATCTTCATTAAAGAAGAAGTATAATTATTGTTAAAAATTTGTTGATTAGTGGTCTTTATTTCTTTATTCAGATATGCAAATATGCATTATAATGAAGAAGAAGCTTCATAATATTTGTCAATTTTTTAATTCCGTAATAGATACTTTTTGCGCTTCTAAATAGCTGTAGCAAAGACTTTTTCAAAGTTTACAATACCATTCAACTCTTTTTCCTGTGGATACAGTGAGCGTTGGACTCTATCAAAGATAAATTTCAAATAAGCTATATTTTTCAAAGAAATTCAATCAAAGTATTATTATCATACTTCAATACCTATATATATATATATATATCATTTCTTTCACTTTAAATCTCACTTTAATTTGTGCCTGTAACTAGCAAAAAATAATAGAGTTTCAACTTTTGAGGAAAATCAATAGTTTTTTTCAGAACTAATGTAATATACAGAGGACATTTGGCTTCTCCCCATAATAAGTTAGTATTTATAAACACTGGAAAGCTCAGAATAAACATACCAATTTAGATAAGAGACAGTGAAGGACTATGTACAGTATATAACATGGAATGCTCCCTGAACTCTTTTTCATTTTCTCTTTTTCCTTCTATTTCCCCCTCATTTCCCTTGGCCTAACGAGGTGGCACTAACAAGAGGTAGAGTAAAATCTTTCTAAAGGAAATGCAAAACACGCACGAGAATCTTAAGAAAAAGAATAATTGTTTGTTATTTGTTTCACCGCTAATTATTCTTAACGCTGATTAAAATTCCGGCTGTTACACATACGGAATTGCTTTAGTCAGTTCGCGATTGCATCGCACTAGTCTCGTGGATAACTACTCTTTGAATGCAAAAAGGAGTACAGCATACCATCCATGAAGTAAGGTTACACCTATTGTTTTACGACAAAATTCTTCGCAGTGTACTAAAAACTATGTACTGCTAGAATCAAGACGACAAAATTTAGAGAAGCACACATATACCTACATGCATTACAATCCTGTGTTTTGGTACACCTCAATACCGTCCTATCTCAAACTTGACAGCTGAATCACTGTGAAGCGAGCAGAGCACGTGTTGATCCGCCATGCTCGATAACCACCACACCCAAGTAACTTCAACTTCCTTTAAAAATTACTTCCAATTTTTCCCCTACTCCCCTTACTTTTTATACCCTTAAAGAAAATGACATGATTAAAATAAAATGTACACGATGTGTTTTGACATGTGAAGAGAAATAAATGTGGGCGTCCGCATGAAAAGGGCCCTCACGGCTGGCATTGAGCTACGCATGTGGCCATATATCCGGATTAATTCCCCGCTTTTCAAGCCGAAAACGAACCCTTTCGGTTAAAAAATTAATCACCGGGACATCTTTGAAGTTGGTACTTCGAAAAATCGCTTTTCGACAAAAAAACGCATCGGAAGTTGGGGAGAACAATAAGCGCAAATGTTACACTTTCTCTTCGAACATGAAATATACCCACTTCCGGTTGCTTTCGAAACAAGAGTATAGTACCAATAGATTCAGTATAGGTCCTTGTATCTCTCTCCAGTCCAGTATCTCGTCCACATGTTTAGAATCTAATAAAAATAAAGGACTTTTAATGAAATATTCTTTAAGGATGACTTAATCTTCCATCCATTAGGAGATCCTCAGAAAATAAACTCGTTAGCGCACATCACTTCCCAAACCTTCAATAACTCCAACTCTCATAATAAACCTCCAAGTAATGTCTCTAACAGGATTTTTATAAGAAGCGCTCACATTTTCTTGTTATTCTGGCCAAGGGAGAGAAAAACTGCAAGAAACAAACACTTACGAGTACAGCCGCTTACCGACTAAAAAGTTTGGATGTAGATATTCGATAGCATTAAGTGCCCACACTCATCCTAGGGTTCAAACCTCCCACCGACAGTAGTAAAAGGCAGTGAAAAACACGATTATGTGAAAATCACGGATGCGTCACATATCCGAGTGCTAATCACGCCCGTCTATGTTTAATGTCCAAGGCTCGACGAGTCGAAAATCACCGCGCAGCTACTGCTGTCGATCACTAATTCCTATTATAAATTGTATACATTTGGATAAAATGTTTTTACATTCACATCTCAATGAGAAGGTATTATTTTATGTGAAAATTTACTTTCGCGGATTTCATCAAATCTGGACGTTTTCGGACTAACTGACAGAAAAAATGGATTTTACTTTGGTGTCTGTCTGTTGTTGTCGTCTGTGCACACGATAACTTTCGAAGGAACCATCCGGTTGGATTGCCCTTTAGCACACTGTTTTAAGGTCTAAAAAGAAAGGACCAGTTCGTTAATCAGCCATTTTTGACCAACGGTTCTGGTTTTATCAATAGAAAATGCTTTAAAAAAAATTAATGTTCCATTCTCCAGCAAAACTATACGAGATAATAATCTAATCGTGTGCGAAGCGCGAGATACGTAATAAGAATGTATTCATTAGAGTCGGAGAAGCTTTAGCAAAAAATAATGCACAATCACCTCATTACATTTTCAAATTGTTTAACATTTAATTTCAAAAGGTCTCTGCACAAATATGAGAGAAACGCATGGACCGAGCGCGTAGCGCCAGGTTAATATATTTATTAGCGTGAAGCGCGAGATCCGACAAACGTGCGCCCTAGGCGCGCTCAAACTTGCAATAGGTTGCAGTCTCGTCAAATCGTTTGTATTAATTCACAATTACTTTCAAGCATGCAATGTTATAATGAAGTGTACCTCAAAATTCGATATTGCGTACCTATCGGTAATAAATTCTAGTAATACAGAATACTCTCTGAAAGAGGGATAATAAATACAAGAGCAAGGTTACAAGATTTTTATTACTTGTTCTTTAACAAAAATGATAAGATTAGAGGGTTTACCGTCCTTAGTGTCCTGATTTATTCCTAAAACTTGATGTTCAGCGTGAGGGAATAGTGTCAAATTACTCGGTTCTATTTCGACTGAGTCCTCACCGCAACGAATGCAACGAATTTAAAGCGAATCGTTCATAAATTCAGCATCCTAGCTTGCCGAGTAAGCAAGGCGAACAAGCTAGCTCAAGCCACTCTACGTGTATATACGTATGGTATATGACCAGTAATGTACCTTAGGTTTGAGTCCCCAGGTTTTTTCAATCGCGCCTCTGCAAGCCCAAAAGGCTGCTTTGGCCTTTTCTACTTCCGCATCAAAATGTAGTTTTCAGGTTAGTTCAGGCCCAAAAACGACGTCTAAATACTTAGCTGATAAAAAAGTGACATTTTTGCCATAGAACTTGGGTTTCTTCAAATCGGTAGTTTCCTGATCTCGTGAAGTCTATAAGTTCAGTTTTATCCAGATTAACAGATATGCCACGGTCGTTGCACCAGTTCTCAACAATGTCAAAAACATTTTGCATGAGTTCAACTATAATGGCCTCATGTTCACCTGTTACCAGGATAGCAAGTTCATCTACATAACCTTGTGTGTAAAAACATAATTCGTTTAACCTACGAATCAAATTATCGATAACGAGTGCCCACAGGGTATAAGATAAAATTACCCCCTGCGGACATCCCCTTTTTACAGTGGTACCTATACCATGTTCCTCAGCAGAATTGAATATAAATTCCATAGAGGTATTACTACAAGCACCCTCATGTCTAGGAACGCTGCAATCATTACATCTCCCATTCGTCCCACTTTTTGAATGCGAGAGGTAAATGCATGAAGTACGTCAATGGTGGATTTGTCTTCCTGCAAGGCAAATTGATTACTACAGAAGGGTTCATCCGGTAAGGTTTCCTCCTTCATATGAAAATCGACTAAATTTTCCAGTGTTTTCTACATGAAAGAAGGTAGACCAATCGGCCTGAATGATTTTGCCTTATAGTATGAGTCTCTCTCCGGCTTCAATATAAAGATCGCTTTGACCTTCTTCTATGCCAAAAGAGTATATCTCATAGCTATGCATGCCATAAAAATTTTACACAAAGTTCCCATTAAAGCATTCAAAACTTCCTGAATTATCACCAAATGACCCACCTAATTTTTGATTGCGCTATCATCCGGCTTGCCATCCTTCAGTCACCCCCAATGGCCCTACGATCTAGGCCATCAGGAAAGTTCGGCTTATCATTCCCCCCCCCCCTCTGACGGGTGATCAGGCTTGGAGCCAGGGAAGTGTATCTGCACGAGCTGTTCAAGGATTTCGCTAGCTATCTCTGTCATGGCATGTAAGGTTTTTCTTCAAGGATCTCTGGAGTTTCACAGTATCAGGTACACTTTGAATCCCCTGACAATGCCACCCCCATGAATTTCTCTTAGCCGACTTTATTTCATGAGTATATCTTGCTGTACCAATCTCATACATTTACCAGGTTACAGTTCTTCTGGCTCTATCAAATAGTCTTCTAATTTCCTTTTTCAAGGCCTGAAGTCTATTATTACACCAAGGAGCATCCTTGCCTGGTTTCCTAATACGAAGAGGATAATTGTCCTCATAGGATTTATGTATGGCCCTCTGCACTATATCCACAGCAAACTCCAGCTGATCAATTGATCTAATTCTATTAGGAATAATTGCCAAGGACTCTCCAGGATCCTCCCTATATTTATCCCAGTCGGTCCCTCTTGGGTTTCTATAACTAACCGGAACAGACCCGTAAGTTGTCAGGAAAAAACATATATGCCTGTGATCCGATAGGGATGTCTCAGACGATATATGTCAATCTTCGAATTATTCGCTATTTGATATAGAGCATATGGATAAGACAATAAGCTCTTGAAATATAGTTATCACAAAGGCTAGTCAACACATCGAATGATCAGTGGCTTTCCTTTTGAGTTGCAGTAATCCACCAATCGTCTCCACTCCTCTGATGGTGGCGGATCCAGAAATCAAGTGTCGGGTATGCTGAGCAAATCACCATAGGTTGACGTCTCCCCCCTCTTTGTTGTTCGATTTCAAGCGCTACCAGGTCTTTGGTACAGAACCTGGGTAAGCTAATATAATCAATATCCCTTCGGACATGTATCGCTGTCCTAGGGTTCTTATTAGTTATATTGTAGATTATACAGCCGCATTTCTGACTTATACCCTTCGCTTCTACCTTGTACTATAGCACCATGGTTCTTGAAGCAGGGCAAAAGCTCTTTGTTTCACCGTATTACGCCTGCTCAAGACGACCATCTTAGATTGACAAGAGTGAAGGTTTTGTTTGGATAAAATCCAAAACCGAGGAGCTTACGCTGTTCATTTAAGAGCCAGCATTCTCCTCAGGCTTTTCCGAGGGCGGCTCTACTTCCATCGAGGCTTTCAACCACTGAAGGATACGCACTCGAGACTAACTGGGCCGACTTAGTGTCATTTTTCACGTCGACGACAGCCCACTCCCTTTTTTTAATGTGAGGTTCTGGACTGCCAATCTCTTCCGCATCAACGACGGTTCCTCGGAAATTCCGGGTATCCAAGCGATAAACTTGACAGATTTGGGAAAATCCTTAGAATTGATGGCTCATATTTTTGCACCTTCCCACAGTTTCAAACCATCAGAAGCTTCCATAAGCCACGCTCTAGACATCTCGTCTGCGCAGATCACGGAGAGTAAATCGTTTTTAAAGCGTCAATCTTCAACCCGTGGGATAATATCGCCAAGTTTTGTCCCAGCGATCTTAGTCTCGATTGCTGCTTCAATCGCTATTGCTCGTTCTGAGTTAAGTTTCTCTTGCGCAAAAAATACAATGGCCAATATTAGGTGGCTTCGAAGGGCAAGACTATATGAGTCACCTGGGTCAATGACCCTACTCCTCTTAGCTTTTCTGTCCAGTTTGGGTGTGCTGCCATCAGATCGGGGCCGTTTAGAGGCCTCCGGTTGGTAGGTTACTCCAACTTTCAATAAAAGTTGCTAGTGCTGGTTTTCGCTTTCGCATTACTTCAAGAACATGGTTTATAGGCACTCTACGCCGTGACTCGGCATCCTGCATTTGGGCCTGCTTGGCTTTCTTTGCGGGTTCTTATGGGCTCTATATATACGGCCTTAAACGTCGCACATCTCGCTGTTTCCGGAAGATGGTCGGTCCGGAGCTTACTCTTCTTTGCGGCGCAGAGGTAACAGCGTGAGTGCTGGCGCACTCCGCTGTCCTATGATCCTCTTTTCCGCATCTTCAACAATTCTTCGTCCTGTCAGGGTCAGTGCAAGTCGCTGCCAGATGGCCGTAGCTTTGATAGCGGTAGCACCTCACAGCTTCCGTCTCCTTTCTTATTCTACAGAACACTAGGCCCACCTTGACGTGTCCTTTCCGGACCAGCCTTGCGACCAGCTCCTCGTTCAATTCGACGTTGGCCTTCAGACTTCTCCTGTAAGCCTTATTCGTCAGGATGACTTTCATCTCTTCTGTCGCTCTTTCGCCGAAATGACTTATTACGGCTTGTCTAACCTCCTCTTTCTCCGTCGTCATATCAAGGTTCAAAACCTCCACCTTGATGCAGGGAACTAGCTGTCGCACGTTCCCCGCATTCTCTACAACCTCCTTCATGGCAGCGGTCAGTTTCTCCCTGCCCTCAGCCTGGCTTCCGACCACAATGAGTACCTCTCCGTTCCTGGTTTGCCGTACGCCCTTGATTTTTTCCCCGAGGTCGTCCGGCTTCACCATGCTCTTAAGCTTCCTAAGGACCTCGGCATAACATGAACCCTCGGCCGGTTTTATAAAAAACGCCTCGGGCCGAGCACGCCTCTTCATCTATCCTTTCTTCTGAAGCCTGTTAACAGGTTTTTCCTCCCTGATATCGCTTGTTGCTGCTTCACGTCCAGCTCCTTGAGCCCGATTCTTCAGCTTCTTTGATCTACCTTTTGGTCTAGCTGCGCCAGCCTCCGTAGGACTCGCGATAAACTCTCTCCTTTTTTTCCCTTGGATATGTGCGACAGTTGCCTCGGCTTCTTTCACCGTCTGAGTCTCTTTATAGACTGTGTCCACCCTTTTCTTCTATTGTCTCTTAGCTTGGGCCCTTTTGCTAAGTGGAGGATCAATGCCGCGAACAAAATAGCTGTGAAACGCCTCTGATAACCCAAACGTGAGATCTATCTTCGATATCACCTTCTTCGCTTCATCCAGCCCATCCCTGATTTCCAGGAACAGGTTTTTCTTCGTTGAGTAGTAGTTCCTTATTTTTACCAGTCCCGTTTTTATCTCTATCATATGCCCCCTTGTGGTATGGTAGTATTTATCGTACGTTTCCTTCGCGATTCGCATCTCCAACTCCCCCTCGTCCGACTCCTCTATCACCTCCAACTCTCTGCCAAACACCTTTTCGCTCCTACTTTTATTTATATTGTCATCTTCCATCTTGAATCCCACGAGTAGCTAGGGAAACGTACGGTCCGCCCTCATAGAGCCCCGCATGTGAGGGTGAGGTCTCCCTACTCTAGGAGACGACCTGGTATCCTAGAGACATTGTATAAAATACCACTCCCTGGTGCCACGCAGCCTTCAGGACGGTTGTTAACGCCTTGGCTTGGGGGTTTTTCCGTCGGAACAATACCTGAACCATTATTCGCGACTGCTTATTGAATTGTGTAACCGTATTCTGCAGAAACCCTCGGTACAGGGTCCCTCTATTCGAAACCCGAGGACGCGCCCGGTAGCCTGGTGCGCCAAAGCTACTTGCTTGCTGGTGCTGTTCCCTCTTCCTGACAGCACCGCAGTACTTTTTCTTCTCAGGAACCTAGTATTCGCGTTGACATTCGCCTCATTTGTGGAACTATTTAGAGCCCCATTTCCAGCTTTACCACTTGAATCGCTAGAAATCGCCTTGGCTCCTTGCTGGTTTGAAGGAGAGAAAGATTTCACCCGAGTAAAAATTCTTCGACTTGATTCCAACTTGAATTGCCCCCAATCAAGATGAAGTGGAGACGAAGTGGAGACATATTTCTACGTCTCATTTTTGAGACGGAGCTGGACTTTATTTCACGTCTTGAGACGAGTTTCTACATCTTGGAGACCAGCGTTCACAACTTGAAGACGAATGTTCAGTCTGTTTTTACGTTATTATTACGGTTTAGGAGATCCTTATAGAAAATTGCAATTTTAATCTTTTTAAAGCAAATTTTTTACGGCTATAGTCGTTAAGACCCACAGATTCTGCATTGTTCTCATGAAAACAACTAATTTGAAAATTGGGCATTATTTCTGTTTTGAGGCACCTGTTTTCAATTTTCCTAAAATTTCATATTTCTCTTCGAAAAATAAACGCTTTCTCTTGCTTTCCTTCGACATTTTTGTAACGCCTGTTTAAACATAGTTTCGCATAACCTCAGCCGCGAACTGAAGCAGACGACACGAGTAACCGCGGAGAATACTGCCCGCTTTTTTCATACGCTCCTGCGTTGTTGTGGAGATACTGCCGCTGACCTTGCAGCGGCTTTTGAGTGTTTTGAGTGTAAAGACATTGTTCACTTATACTTCAGATAAGAAAGGCTCCAGGGAGGCTCACAGAAGCGCAAATAAGCGATTTAAAAAAATCAATCACAGCAATGAAAAAGGAAGAAACTTCCAAAATATCAAGAGTGCCTAAAGAAGATCACTTCATCAGAGTTTTCATTGTCAGTGATCTGGAAAATATCCAGGGAAATTGAGATAAGTCAGAAGATTCAGAAAAAATTTTTAATGTGGAACATAAAGTTTTGGAAAAAATCTACGATAAAAATGATACCAAGTCTGGTGGAAAAGATCTTTTCGAGATCACGGAAAAAATAGCAACGCTTTATTTGATTATTGAGAAAATTATAAATGTATAGAAACAATCAATACACTGAGAAAAAATAAACTTGAACTGAAAGTTTCACTGAGACTGCAAAGATATCTGTTGTTGATATCTACAGCCAAACTTCTTTGAAAAATAATACATATATGTGATGTGCCACGAGAAAAGAGACATAACGCGCCGAGAAGAAATTTTACAGGGCAGGCGATTTAGGAAAAGGCAACGAACGAAAATCACGGCCGAGAAGCGCAATCCACGAAAATAACCCCCTCCACTTCCAACACAGTCTCAAGCTAATCATCTGTGTGGCTTCTCAGCTTCTTTTACAACCGCAGTGTTGGTGAGTTGTGGGAGGCGTTTCTACAGGATCCACAGTCTGCCGGAAAACATGCTTTCTAGCCTTCAATGCAAGGCCCAATTGAAAAAAAGTATCGTGCATATAATTTTTCTGATATTTGCATTAAATAGGGCGACTCTTAATCTATCGATACATGCAATAAAAAACATTTTGGTTTTTGGCGCGTTAGGTCCCTTTTCTCGTGGCACGTCTCATATATGTCAATAGATATGCAGTCCGGGAAAAAACTATGAAAATTTTAGAATTACGTAAAAAGTATGCTGAAATGTAAATGATTTTCGATGAATTTATGTGAATTGTATGTATGTTCGCTTTTTTAAATATAGATACCTCAAATATTCAGTGGACGATCGATTTTTGAATTACACGAAATATAATTTTTGCCTATCATCAAAAATAAGAATACAGTCCATTTTTAATTTGATTTTTATGTAGAAAACTAAATAATTAGACACATCCTCAGAAAATTTTTATACTATTATATTCACTACATATTTTAATTTGTTTATGAAAATTTCTTCAAGAAATTCACTTCTACCTTCTTTCATGAAAGACGGGTATGAAAGTGGTTGCAGAGGTGAACGGAATATGTATAATAAAAAAAGTGAGAAATAAGTAACAAAGAAAAGAAAAAATTACCGACAACAAAGTTATTCATTCTATCATCCAGAAAAAATTTATGTGCGCAAATTACAATTTATGTTACTTATTCCAAATTATCATTCGGATTAAAAACTTAACAATTGATCATCCATCGGAATAGTGTTCCGCTATCGATGAGCCCAAATCCTACCATACCGACAAATTAAAATGTTTTAAATTAAAGTTTTAATTATAGTTGCCTTTTTGTCGCATTAATTCGGGTTACCGATGATTAAACTATTTCTCGATAAATGAAATAATATTTTAACTCGAATCATAATTTGATATGTCAATCTGTATCACCTCAATAGAGTATTGTTGTTTATATTTCTGGAATTTTTGATAAATCAGGAATTAAAATTAATAAACAAGGGTCTGTAATGACACTATTTCCCCCAGGATGTAAGAATAATACGTATAATAATAATAATAATAATAATGATAATAATAATTGTCGTCGCGGCGAACTTTGTCCTAAAATTGTGTCCCTTTTGGCGTTTAGTTCCAAACTTCGCGCTTTCATAGTAGAGACGCATCAA
>JAUMHM010000050.1:17327386-17342096 GCA_032362435.1 Melikaiella ostensackeni | reverse complement strand
GCTTCGGACGACTTTCACCAGGCAACAACCACTCAGCAGACTGTCGGTTGGATTCAGGTGTATAATGGTGAATCCATATCTCGTCCATGGTCACAAATCGGCGTAAAAAGTCTTGCTTATTGTGTTGGAATAGGGCCAGATTTTTTGGCGATGTTTTCTGGCGTTACTGCCTCATTTGGCCTTCCGGAACGAGGTGCATCATTGGTGCTTATACGGTGACGACGAAATTCAGCAAACCAATATTTTACCGTCGAATATCTCTGTGTCAGGCCGAAGACTTTTCAGCCCATGTAGTATATATATAAAGAGAAATTGGTCAAACAACCACCACATGGTCGCCCTGGGAGCGACCGCCACCCAGAAAAATGACGATGGCTCCCAGTAGAACTGCGGTAAACTACACATATGACCACGCCTCACAACGGTAAGATGGGTGACCACATGGCACGATGGAATTATAATGAAGGGCCGGCGAAACCCTCGTGAGTCTTAAGGGCACGGAGTGACCCAAGAATGACAGCTCTCTGCATCCATGTCGCAAGTGCCTTGGCATTTTTCTGGCACGCGGGTATGGCTTCGAGGTTTACGAACCAGTGATAATTTGCACCTCCGAGAGCACCGATGACGAAGATAATCATTGTAACCATATATTCTCGGTACATTTCCCGCAGCTCTCTTATAAGGTCACGATACCTCTTCCCCTTTTCCTTTTCCTTAGCTGTGATTCTGCTGTTGGCTGGAGCCAAGAATTCGATTCTCTTTGTCAAGGTGTACGATGTCAGGCCTCGAGTGTACAATATAAACTTCAAACCTTAAATGGAAGTTCCAATAAATGTTGCACAACTCGTTCTCGACAATTGACTATATCTCTCTGGGAGCGTTCGGCAGGGCAAAGTCGCTACGGTATGCCAAGGTAGAAGAGACATCATCTCTATGATTTCCACGCATGGTCGGATGGTGTACATGATTTCGAGAAAACCAGTCGTTCGAGAAAAAATAAAAAAAATGCAAATTACCTGTATTGTATTGGCTATCGCCTGACGGAGCATTTTATTTTTTTCATTTTTGGCGACCAGAAAAAAATTTCTGAATTTTTTACTGCAATTTACGGCCTAGATTACATATAACTATTATTAATAATTATTGAACAAAACATAATATTGACAAAATCGTCCGTCAGGCGAAAGACACTAGTCCTTAGAATAAGTTTACCAAATTTCAAGCTGATTCGTTAATTAGATTTCGAGAAATCGTGTACACCGTTTTGAAAAACGTAGTTTTCAGAAAAACGCGTTTGAAGTTTTGGTACTAGTTGTTTTAGTGAAACATTTGATTAAGCTTCTTACCCTTAATCTGCCATTCCTGCCTCATAAGAAGGACAATCCTCTTCATAAAAATTCTCTTCGAGATCCGATCTCATCGCTTTTCTTTCAATTCATCCCTTTTTTGAGGCCTCGAATGATTTATAATTTTTATATATTTATTTATCGCAGGTAGGCGATTCGGAGAATTTCCGAGCGCTTATGTAATAGCTCGAAATTTCAATGAACACGACTTCGGGCGGGTATGAGACCTTCTGTCCCTTATTCTAGAAGGTTCAAGGGATTTTTTAAGCCAATAAAAAAAAATTCAAAATTTCACAGTGGTCTAACCCCTTGAGTCTGGATGATTAACGGAAAGCAAACGTTAACTCCATCGACTAGGACTGATCTTTTACATTTCTGTGCAAGTTTCCGTGCATTTTTCAATCGTGAAGCTTTTTGAGAAAGTTGTTGTCCTCTGCTTCCTGCACTCGGGCTTTTAGAAGTGAGACATCTCGATGGAGTACCTCGTGGTTTCTCTCCATTTTCAGGAGAGGATCTCTCCCATTTGCCACGATGTGAGCTGTACCCAAGATAATTTGGTTATAAAGACACTAGATATTCAGAAGACCGCGCCCACCTCTACAACATGGGATGTATAAGCGCGGAACGGACAAATTGATATACAAGCACTTCTGCATATGCATGATCTTATGTGTGGCCATATCGAGGGCCGTAAGCTCGTGCTTCGTCCACGTAACTACCCCAAATGAATAGAGTTGAACCGGGACGACGAGCATGTTAGATGCAGATATCTTGTTCAGAGCCGACAGATTAGAAGACCAAATCTGTCGAAGGAGACGCTCGTATCTGCTTCGGAGAACCTCCTTCACTGATGTTCTATCCTGAATGCGGCTCTCCAGCACGCCTACGTATAGGTAGGTCTCTCCAGCGTCAAGGTGTCTAATAGTGCTCCTATCCACATGTTCAGGGTTGTCGCAAGTCGTCCTCGCTCTAAATGAATCTTGCGACACTTTTCGAATCCAAAGTTTATACCAATTTCTCATGTGTACCCATCGACGATCTTCAGAGAATACTTAAGATGCTGTATTCCAGAAGCATCGATCTTCAAGTCATCCATAAAAAATATATGAGTGACCTTATACTCATGATCATTAGATCCACCGCAGGAGTATTCATGAAAATTGCGCAGTGCGAGAGATAGTGGCAAAAGTGTGATGCAAAAGAGAAGAGGGCTTATGGTGTCACCATAAAAGACGCCTCTCTGGAAAGTGACGCTGTTAGTTGTCACACGATGTTTTTCAGATGAGATAGTAAATTTGGTTCTTCAAATGGGCATCAATTTCTCTATGCATCCCACTATGTGTGGATGAACCTTCAAGCTTCCCAACAGACAGATGATAAGTCTATGGGAAGTTGAATCGAAAGCTTTCTGGTAACACAGCCACACAAAAGAAAGAAGTTCAAGAACTTTCAACGATGCACATGCATTCCTATGTATTTTGAGACGCTGAATCTGTATCTGAGGTCAAAATAGCACACTTCACGATTAGTATTCTATATAATCTCAGAAAACATCATTTTTAAGTATGTGATGGGAAAACACGGTTTTATTAAGGATTTCAAGCCGCTTAATCAAAAAATGGAGTCGGATCAGTGATATCACTGAAAAATTTGAAACATAACCTAAAAACAAAATTGCCTCAGCGGCACTTTTCAGGACTAAATTGAATTAATGTATTTCCAGGCATTGAATCCGATACGTTAGTCAAATTAGTGTTGGTCTTCTATGGCTGTATAAAAGGAAAGCTTTTTTCTTTCATTATAAGCCACTCTTTTGCATTCAGAAGACCTTCGTTGCGGCATTTTTCTTCTTGATTTTTTTTCTAAGACAAGTCTTTTTTCAACGTCCAACAGTAGTTCGCCATCATATTTTCATCCCATCTTTTTCGATTTCGTTGTTTCATCACTTCAATACCTTGATGGAACTTCGCCCTGTTCTACACTGTAGTCCTCAAGGTTTTTAGGGGAGTATTTGATATGGGAATTCATGAAATGGAGCTTCTAACTCATTAAATGCTTCAATTTTTTGAAACTATTAACCATTGTCGAAATCTTTTTTTCTGGACTTTTGATATTTCCCAGGAATTGTTCAACAACATTTTCGAAATCGAGCGATGCTCTTTTCTCAGTTGAAGTCATTGTAGTAACTGAAACGTCGTCTTTTGATAGCTGTCGAATTTGAGGTCCATCAAATATCCCCTCTTTCAATTTAGCATCGGACAATTGGAGAAACTGAGACATTATATACTAAAAACATTGTCCATCTTTATCTATTGCTTTCACGAATTGTTTCATGAGATCCAGCTTAATATGAAGATGAGGAAGGAGGAATTTTTATGGCTCCACTAATGGGTCATTGATGACGTTTCTGAATCCTCTTTCCAGCGACATTCTTCTTGGCCAAATTTTTTTTGTAATAATCACCACGATCCCGACTGTCTCATAGGCACAAGAAACAAGGATACTTCGTATTTTCTGATTGCTGTCCCAGAAGCATTGGAAAAACTCTGAAATCTTCACAAATTTGCCATTTATGTTGTTCGTACTTGATTTTTTTCAAGATGACTTTCATATTAGTGTAAACTTCTTTAAGTTTTGTTGAATGAGCTATTGGTATCGATGCATATGCGTTTGATTTGTGCAATAAGATGGCCTCCACACTTCGTTTAGAAGAGTCTATAAATAACCTCCACTCTTCATTTCCGTAAACTCCTAGTTTCGATTCATCCATAAGTGCATTAACATCCGTACAATAGACTTAAGACAGTTCTTGATCAAGATGAAAGTATTTCTGAAAATGCTGTTCTCTGTTCCGATAAACACTTGACTTCGTTCGTTTTGCTAAATTTCCTTTTTTCTAAGCTGAAGCAAGGTGTTTAGCGCTATCTTCAGATAATCACAACTCTCGAATTAAGTCATTTAATTCTTTTTGGGTCCACGTCTCTGAACGTCTCGTTTTTGTGTCATATGTAGTTCATTCGTTATCGGTTGTTTCACATTGAGTATTGGAATCTCCACTACTGCTCGTGCATTTCTCGTGTTCTTGCACTGTTTTCGTTTTTTTTTTTAGTGTTGTAATGAGAGATGTCAGCGTCTACTGAAATGTCTGCAGTTTTTCCCATTCGTGGTTCTATCACCGAAGAGACTGTATCATAAGCAACTGATTTCTTGTTGAAGCAACAATCCCTTTCACATTCCGGTTTCTTCCAGATTGCTGGTGCAGTAAATTTCAAGCTTCCATTGTTTTCACTATCTTCGTATTTGTACAACATTGCAAGACAAGTGGATCATATAATATGAGGAGTCCAGCTTTCGTCTCGGTTTGGGAACTTAACGCTAAAATATTTCGCATGCGTCTCCCAAATTTTTTCAGTAATGTTCTTCTGATATTTTGGGATTTCATATTTCGTACAAATGTAACAAAGTTGATCCTGATTGTTCACACAACTAAGCGTTTTTTCAAGTTTTTCATTTATTTTTGGAAGCCATGTTTATTTTAATCCCCGCACGTTAAGGATCCTGGCTCGATCGCAGGCGAGCCCACGGCC
Source organism: Melikaiella ostensackeni (assembly GCA_032362435.1). Classification (NCBI taxonomy): domain Eukaryota; kingdom Metazoa; phylum Arthropoda; class Insecta; order Hymenoptera; family Cynipidae; genus Melikaiella; species Melikaiella ostensackeni. The sequence goes on along the minus strand of JAUMHM010000050.1, from coordinate 17,337,163 downwards.
CTGGGGATAACCCTTATATCTTCCCAGCGCTGAGTATGAGAGCTTTCAGGATTTAATGAAGACAATGTCAACTCATCACCCGATACACTACGGCTTCATTTTCACACTCTAACGTCTCCCTGCAGGACGGCGCGCCTTCACTGGCTTCGTTACTGACTGAGCTGGAAGATGAATCATTCTACGCATCTCTTCGCAGGTCAATTTTCATCAAGCCCAGTACCTAGTGCAGTAGCAGGTGTTGACACTGAATTTTTGAGTAAACTCAATAAATGCAATTTAATGGAACCTGAGTCCGACGATTTATGAATGAACCATAACACAAGAGGATCAGAAGTCATGGTTCACGAGAAATGAAGTAAGTATTTTTACGACGAATATAATGAGGAAGACTTTTCAAAGAGGAGATTGTTGTAATAAGGTATGCCTTTTGAATAATGCCAGAGATTTATTCGTTATCATGTTAATCTGACTTGAAAACTAGGTTCCGCGACTAAAAATCCATTAAAATACGAAGCTGACCTACAAATTACTGCTTGAACAATACTTCTCGAGGTTATGTCATAAAATTGTCAATAATATCACTAATCTAACGTGTTTTCATTCAGCGGCTTCAAATCCATAAAAAAACATGTTTTCCCATCACATACTCAAAAATGAGGTTTTTTAGATTATGTCAAAAACTAATCGCGAAAGATGCTATTTTGACCTCAGATTCGGATTTGGCGACTCGAAATACATAGGAATACATATGTCTCGTTAAAATTTATTGACTTTTTTTGTGTGGCTGCGATAATCAATCCAGGCCATCGACAGACTACGATTGTAGGCTGCAGCGTCTTTGCAGACGCATCTGTCGATTGGCATGTTTTCCCGATAGCCTGTTATGCCTCATTTCGATCCACGTTGCTCATAGATCTCTTTCCACACAGGTCTAATTGTCCGAACAAACCTATCGTTTAGGATAGCTGTGAAGATCTCATACAGCGTGTTCAGACAAGTTATTGGCCTGTAGTTTTTGGGTTGGACAAGTTGCCTTCCTTCGGTAGAAGAACAATGCGTCCTAATACCAGTCACTGCGAAATTCGCGTCTCCGACTTTAAATATGAAATAAGGATTCGGGCCAGATGTTGGTGTGTTGAAGTGAATTTCTTCCACCAGTAGTTCTTGATACCATCAGATCCGGCAGCGGAGAAGTTCTTCGTCCCCTACAGTGCTTCCTTCACCTCTTTGGCAGTGATTGGTGGACACTGTTCCTCGGACGTTATGAGGCTGTCGCACAGCCCCTTGAAACATATGATGGTTTCAGTTTCTTCATGCAATGGGTGTTGAACTTCGTAAATCTTTCTTCAAAAATCTTTACCTGCTCAGACGTAGGCGGATTATTGACAAAAACGTCGGGATCGCTCAAGAGGCGCGATGGATCAGCGAGAAACTGTGAATTCTTCCTGACCCATCCCTCCCTCTTCTGTATTCTGCTCCCGGCGTCCGATAACACCCGTATTTTGTCATCAATGTGCTGCTTGATAGTCCGCAGCTTCGACTTGTTCAACGTGTGACGGTGGATCCTTAGTTCGTGAACGAACTTATGGACCCTTGTCGTAAAAAGCTTACCCGATGTTATGTAGTCTATCACACATTGAATGAGGGACACGTTCTGTTCAGCCCAGCCAATCTTCTTGTTAGTCGATGCAAGCGCCTTCTTGTCCCTAGATCTATCGTCGGCTTTACTCTTCGATTCGAATCGGCCAAAGCTCTCGCCGCATCATAAAGTGAACAAGTGATGGTTGAGAGGTCGTACTCCTCCAATAGATCCTCATGAAGGGCATCATCCATTTCAGCCAGATTTTGGGGCTTAGAAGGAACCTGGATTTTGATGTTTCTCCTCGTCCTGAAATCACCATCATCTCTTGGGAGATGCCTGATTTCTGCGGTTGGCCTTAATGTTGCTTCCTTTTCTCCGTCTGCGGCTTGTTCTTAGAGCGGCTGAGGAAGCGTTCTGCGTATATATCCTGTTTGCAAGAGGTTGTCGGCGCACAAGGTTGTTTCACAATCTCTGTTGTGAAACGTGCGAAAGCTTTGGGTGTTTCTGGCACCACAGAATGTGCAAGCGTGACATGTAACCCCTGCGATCAGGAAGTCAGCAAGTCATCTCTGAGTCGAAGTGGACCAAGGAATCATACTTTAGAATTTTCAACGGTCTTGTTCACGGAATCATTCTCGCATGTATAGTACATCACAATGCATTAATGGAATTTTTGGCACTATTGAGAACAAATTTTAAAAAAAACTTAATTAACCTCTAACTTACACTAAAAAATAAGAATAAGAAAAAAAAAATGACAAATTGAAGTTGAACATCGGCTCAAAGTTCTGCAGATGGATAATTTATAACGGCCATAATAAAGTCAACCATAGTTTAGGTACCTCAAGACTGGACTGTAACTGTTGGTGCACCCGAATTGACCTTACAGTCAATGTTTGACCTGAGCATTGGAGGGCCTTTTTCATTTTTCATCCGAATTGAGCCAAATGTGACTCCTCTCTTACTCACTTGTTTACATTTCGATAAGTTCTTCATTTAAGGCGTTAACTTCTTTATTTTGATTTGTAACTTAAATGAATATTTTCTGAGTGGGAAAAAGCTAGAAGAAAAAAAGAGTTCATTGATGTGTGTGTGTGTGTATGTGTGTAACTGGAGCTGTAACTTGTTTCTGTTAGATTGGCAATTTCGAACTATTTATTTGTGCATTTCCATTTTCCTCATAAAACTATTATGAGTATACTTTTCTCCCATTCTTATGGTAGTATGAAAATTTTGTCGTGAGCTCAAGCTGCGATCGAATCCAAAAACTTCAAAATTTCGAACCAAGCCAGCATTTTAGATAAAGTGGAATTTTATTGAATGTTACTGCATTCTGAAATAGGCAGTAATATATTTCTTAGAAAAATTTACTTTTTGGCCAAATTATTTTTCCGACAATAGTTATCTGACATTTGGTGTTTTTTAAAACCTTTTTATAACATATCTTAATTTGCATCCGATCTCAATGAACAATGACTCAATTTGTTCCTCGAAAAATTCTCTACAATTCTACTCGTTGCTTTCTGTTAAACATAATTTGTTTATTTGACAAATTCTGAAAAAATTATACTGATCAAAATCAGTCGAGTATAATTATAGAGAATTTTTCACAGAACTGAATGAGCCATTGTTTATTAAGATTAAATATGAAAGTTTTATTTATTGAGTAGGGTTGTTACATGCTTTACAACAATAGAATTTTTCAATAATGTATTATCTGTTCTTGAGATTGCTTTTATGATGAAATGAAAAAATTTAGATTTTATAAAAACTGGTTTCTCTGTGATCATAATGGTTATCTATTTTGAGATCTCGAGTTGAAAATGAAAAAAAAATTTGGAATAACCTTATGGACGCGCTTTGCTGGACATCAGGGCCGGTGGAACAGATATTGTCTGTCTCTTTCGCTCATTAAGAAGTGTAAATATAAACAAGTGAGAGTGAGCGAGACACTCGCATGTGGAAAACAAATGACGGTTTTCCACATATGAGTGTCTTGCTCACTCGCATTTGTCTACATTCACACCTCTTAATGAACGAAAGAGACAGCCAAGATCTGTTCCACCGGCCCTGCTGGACATAATGCAATTAAATCGATTTACTTAAGTTTCTAGACTAATTGAACACATCTGCAAACCGTGATATTCGGAATTCAATTTGTTTTTTAATACTACATAAGTCTTTCAGGAATAAGTGGTCTACTTTGTAAATTTTGCTTCCATTGCCTTCCGTGGTGAGCGTAACTCTTTTGATTCTAGCCTTGTTATACCACTGGGGATCCAGAAATTTATATGGTAAGGGTAAGTAAGGGATGTATAGGATAAGGGATGGGTTTTAGATTAATCTAGAAGTCGCGTGCTACTCATTCAAGCTTCACACACTTCCCACAACACCGCTCCGACACAAGTCGCTGATCAATCTCTCTAGCAATCATTCCAAGTAAAGAGCTTCACAGAGCCATGATACATCACGATTCGCACATAAACAATTGAACTCACTGATCAACCCATGGGAAGATTCATACTTTTTACCACAACCACATTCTTTAAGCAAAGCTCTTGACGAAGGCCCATGAGTATCCAAAATCATTCGGTTCAGGCGTCACTCTTCTTATAAACAACTTTCCTCCATGCATCCATATCCTTGCATACATCCTATTCTTCCATTACATTCATACATCTTTTCATGCAAGTGCCTGTGTTTTTACGATTTTTTATATGCCTTTGCTTTAGACTCTCATTCACACATTGCAACCATACATTCTCTGGTCTACATCTGCATATGCTACCATTCACCTTACCCAAAGACACTTGCTTCGTTAAACGTCCTTCATACATTCTCTCAACGTGGCCAAACAATCTCAGCAAATTTCTTTCACTCTTGTCAATCAATGTTTATTCTACACTACATTCATTGAGAATCCGTTCATTACCGACTTTGTCCATGAGCGTTTTACCGCCTATATTCCTCAGGAATTGCATATCAACCGCATTCAAATTACTCCTATCCTCTTCGTGGTACGTCTCTGTTTTGCTATCATACAGCAGAGTGGGTGCAAGCACAGAATTTGGCTTTACTCGTTACATTTTCACTTCTAGTAATGGCTCATACACTGCCGATAATCTTTCCACCCTCGTTTATGCGTCTGGATATCAATAAATCTTTTTTTCCGTCAGCAGTATATAAACTTTCAGGATACACGAAATCATCAGCTTGTTCTATACTCTCTTCGCTTAAGGCAATGTTGCATACTGTTTTCTCACTCCTACTTTCAAACACAATAATTTTTGTTTTAATCACGTTAATCTTGAGACCCATACCCTTCATGCTGGTATCCAGTCTGTCCCAAAATCAACACCTTCGTCTAAGAGATCCATTTTTAAACATTTGTCCATGTATATATTGAACATCCAGCAGGCAATAACGCAGCCTTACTCAACACCCTGCTTCATATCAAACCAATCACTCAGTCTTCCATTTCTTCTTGCTTTCACTTTATTACTATTATAATATTGCTCTTATTGCTTTTAGGAGCCAATCATTTACTTCATTCTGTTTAAGGACTTCCCAAGTTTAGTTCTATCTACCGTATCGAAAGCTTTTTCCAGATCAACAAATACACAGAAAATTTTTTGTTTACTCTCACACTTTTTTCTATGATCTATCTCAAGCTGAATATCTGATCCGCACATGACCTCCCTAGCATAAATCCACATTGCGTTTTCCGGATCCTTCCTTTAGTTATTCCCATGACCTTCTCAATCAGTATTTTGGTAAATATTTTTCCCATGGTACTTAGTAGGCTAGTCGCTCTATAATTAGCACAGTATTCCTTATTACCCTTTTCCTTGTAGATTGGGACGATAATCGCCTTTCTCCAATTATTTGGAACTTCACCATGCATAGCACACATATTCATAAATTCGTTTAGCCACACAAACAAATATTCGCTACCACTCTTCAGCATTTCAGTGGTGATACCATCCACACCAGCAGCTCTACCGTTCCTTCGTTTCATAATTGCGGATATAATGTCGCAGAGATCGATACTCCTTTCGCCATCTACGATGGGCATTTCTAACGTATCCTCTTCTGTGTCCCAGTTGTTATGCTTCATATTTTGACCTCCATACAATTACTTGAAAAATTCACTCACACAGTCTTTCACTTTCGCCGTATCCCATACCATTTTATCATCAGCATTCTTGATACCGACTAACTCAGTGCTATGACCTCCTTTCCTAATTTTCTTGACTTATTTATAAAACAAGTTTTCATTTTCTTCAAAATCATTTTGCATTTTCTTTATTTTCTTTCACTTTGATTTTACCCTTGTTTTCTTCGACTAGTATCTTTGTTTTTCTATTTTTATCCCCATAATCATTTTCCAATCTAGTTGTCTCCTTATTGCTTAGACCTTTGATATTCAGCTTTCTCAAGTACGTTTGCTATTTCTTGATAACAGCCACACGGAGTTCATCATTTCACCAAGCACCTTCAGTGTTTCTTGCTACAACCGCAGAACCGCACACTTCAGATGCACTCTTGTAGACGCCATCCCGTAGTATTATCCATTTGAAACTATGAGTTAGTAATCTATTACAAATTCAAAATCTCTCATAACCCTCGCATCTCATACTAGCCATCTCTTTCTCCCATCAGTTACCAGAAAGTCAATAATATTGTGGTTTTCGCCTCTGCACTAAGTATACGTGTGGATTATGTTATGCCTGAATCAAGTATATGTAATAAACAAGTGTTTTTCTGAGCATAAGCTCATCGAATTCTCCCCATTACTGTTCGTTTTTTGGATCACCGAAATGACCAAGTACCCTGTCGGTACCTTCGTGTTGCACGCCAACCTAACCGTTCATATATCTGAGTAGATTGATTCTTTCCCCAGGATCGCAAGTACCTATAATATCATTCAACAAGTCCTAGAAGGTATCTTTTACATCACTACTGTCACCATCAACTGGAGCGCAGCATACCATAATAAATAGCCTCCTGATTCCCACTTTCATGCTAAACCATAATGATCTAGGAGATAAACGTTCACACTTTTTGACATGATGTTTTGCTCTCTCATCCATAATCGAACCAACTCCTTGGCTACCATTTGATTCATTGTCTACTCCTGACCAAAGTTCAAGTTCATTTCCTATCTTTTTTATCTCACATACCTTCTTCTTCATTTTCGGTATATACAAGACATCTAGTTTCCTTACGCGCATTGCATCCTGCAGTTCCCTTTCCTTAAAATCATTTACACCTCTATCATTCCAAACACCCAGTCTACATTCATCGTCTGAAACTTTTCCGAGGGCATGCCTCTCGTCAATCAGAGTGCGTGTCCAATCCGAGGCTACATTATTATTTGTATTATTCATTATTTGAATCATGCACCCAACTATTAATTCATGAAGAGAAATTTATTCCATTTAGTATAATATTAGGTCCAAAATCAAAACTAATGATGGCACTATCATCACGGATTGGTACAGAAAGGATACTTATTCAGGCAGATACATAAACTTTTCTTCTAACCATCCCATTCAGCATAATATAGCTATTGTGAAAAATCTCGTAGACACATCGTTCAAACTATCACATGAATCTTTTTACAAGTCCAATATTAATTTGATTGCAAATATTCTGTCACTTAATAATCATTCAAAAGAATTTGTTCAAAAACATATTAATGATGAAATAAAAGCACTTACAGATCCTTCACCACAACAAACAAATTCACATCTAGATTATAATGTACATTTCAAACGTATTGTTTCTTTACCGTTCCATTGTAGTTTTGCTTTTGAGGTTAAAAGAATTTTGAATGATTTCAACATTAAAACAACATTTAGGATTGATTCTAAACTGGATAAGTTCACAAAATTAGGAAAAGATTCTCTTAACATTTTTCAGTTTACTGATGAAGTATACAAAATTGTTTGTTCAAATTGTGATCAATGTTATGTAGGCCAGACTGGCAGATTACTTTCCACTAGAACTAAAGAACATCATGATAATTTTAGACAGAATCCAAAGAACCATAAAGTTATTGCGAAATATCAGGTTGAAACGGGTCATCATTCTGATTGGGAACATGTACTGGTTTTACACCATGAGCCTAATGAGTTTAAAAGACTTGTAGCAGAAATGTTCTTCATTGAGAGAGAGGGTGATAATTGTTCGAATATAATAACGGATCTAAATAATTATAGTCCATTATACAACATAATATTAGATTCATTAATTCAAGATCCAATGTTTTAGACTCTTACCTTTATCATCATATTATATTATCATTATTTTTATAATTTCATTAGTCAGCAATCCCATATGAATTAATAAATTTTTTTTTACCAATAATTTGTTACTTCGACTTTAAAATCTGTTTTTATTCTTAATTTAAGGAACCTTATGTTTCTCACTTGTTACTACGACACTGTTCTTCTACATCTTTGTCACTTCATGTTCTTACCTTCTTTCACTCGATGTCAAAGTTCAATATGGAGCAGAACGCTTGTTCTGTCTCTTCTTTCAAATTCAAATTTAATCTTTTTTTGTTGATTAATTTTCAATGTTCTGTCATTAATTATCCTTTATTGATGGACTTTACTATCTTCTATATTATTACCAACTACAGGTAAATGATTTCTCATTTTAAATATTTCAACTTCATTTCTCTATATCGTATATGTTCCGATTTGTACTTGAAATTATAATTTTCTCCTATTTACAATATAACTGCTCTCACAGAACTAACTTTGAGAAGAGAATTTAAGAACATGATTCCTTGTCAACTGACATATTGGCTTTTCCAATTTTCCATCCACATGGACTCAATTTTGACATTGGATTTATGTTTTTCTGATGAGGAGAGCATTTGACTCTCGAAACGTCGTTGAAGGGTCTTCTTAACAGCATCAGGATTTCTATAAAATATTATTGGATTTCATGGAATATCAGGGCACCTCAAGGCTTTCATCGGATTTCAAAGAATTTTAAAGACTTTAAGGTATTTGCAAAGATTCCAGGAAATTTTCAAGAGCTTTAAAATATGTCAGGGAATTTCAAAAGATTTCAAGGAATTTGAAATATTTTAGGGTATTCTGATGAATACCAAGAAATTTGCAAGAGATTAAAGAAATTTCAATGAATTTCCGAAGTTTGAGGATATTTTGAAAAATTACAAGGGATTTTAAAGAAATTTTAACAGATACAATAAGATATCAGAGGATTACAATGATTCTAAGGGATTTTGAGAGCTCTCAACGTATTTTAATAAACTTTCCGGGATTTCAAGAAATATCAGGTTTCATGGAATTTCACGAGTTTCTCAGGGAATTTCATGGGATTTCAACGGCTCCTAAAGATCTGAAGTAATTTTATAATATTTCAAGGGCTATCAGGGAGTTTCATCAGATTTAAGGGATTTGTAATAAGATTTTCAAGATTCTAAGGGTTTTCATTTTTTTTCATTTTAAGGGCCACTGCGAGCGGCCCTAGATGTCTTCCGGTCCATCGGTGATTGCACCGATTCAGTCCCACGGTCAGTCCCCCCCTTTAACTAAATGATTATTAAATGAATTATTATTTTCAGGTATTGCGTTCTCATTCAATTAGCAAGTTTATCATAGCAGTCTTTTATCACGATCATAAGAAATAGATCAGCCTGATTCTTGTCAAAGAATTATATCTCTATGACAAAACAGTTCTCTACAAGGAAGCACAGTGTTCATGAAATGATCATAATTAAATATAGGTACACCATACAATGAATGTGCCCAAATTACTTCATTTTCTATTCTAAAATATTGCATGCGAATTGCTCAATAATTTGATGATTTTCTGCAATGAGTTCTTATTCAACATTAATAAATAAATTTAATTATGATATACAAATTCGTTCAGCTAGTTTAGTAGCTTTAAAAAAAGAAACAATTCAATACATTTAACCCATTAGCGCCCAGCTAGACACTTTTTCAGCCAAGTTTTTGGCCATGAATTACATGATGAAAAAAGGTTGTAAAAAAATCAAACCAAGGTTTTTCTGAAGTGAAATTTTATTCCCTTTCAGAATCTGTTATCATTTTTTCAATACAATGTGAACTCTCGTTGTTATAAACAATTAAATGGAAAGAAACGTGAATTTTTCGCCGAAAAAAAATTTTCAACCCATTGAAAAACAT
>JAUMHM010000050.1:17282600-17310118 GCA_032362435.1 Melikaiella ostensackeni | reverse complement strand
TTAGTTGTATAAGCCAAAAGGTTTAATAAAACTGCTTAAAAAAATAAGGCTCATTACTTTTCAATCGAACCCTGTATATTGTGCGTACTGTGATGTAAATAGTGACCTAACTTCTTCGAGCTGGTAAACCTATTTAAAAAGCTTAATTTATTGAATGCGACAAGTGACTATCTGCGTATACTTGGGGGTACATAGGGACTCAAATGGCATGGTCTTATAAATTGTTAATTTTTCTTTTAATGCTTACATAAAAAGGTTTTATCTTCCCAGTTTGTACTTAGTGGATTTCTTTGCATTGCGAAAGTTTTTGGTGGGATTTCGTATTTTTTTGTAATAAAAAAAAGATTATTACACTCAATTATTTTTATTTAAATTAGATTGCTAATTTACTAATTTCGCAAAATCAAATTAATTGTTTGCATAATTATCGTCATAAGTTAATTATATGAATTATATTGATTTATTATTTGTCAATTGATTGGCACCATTATTCAATTTTAATTTGGTTTGGATGGGATCCTTCAATTTCAATTCGAAATGGAAAGGGTGGCTACTGGCTAGGTTCACCGGACTTAACCGATACTTGTTGAGGAAAATTTAAATGAATCTTGAATTTAAATTTTTACTATTCTTGTGCATCGCAGATCTTTTGGTGGGATTTCATGTTCCTTTTCATAATTACTTTGAAAAATAAGATAGGTATGCTCAGTTAATTTGATTTCAATTAAATTACTAATTTACTAAATTTGAAAAGCTAAATTAATTGTTTGGATAAATTTCGTTAAAAGTCAATTAAAGAAATTAAAGTTAATTGATTCTTCACTTCAATTTAATGTCAACGTTATTCAATTTCAATTTGGATTGGATCCTTCAATCTCAATTCAAAATGGAAAGGGCGGCTAGGTTTACCGGACTTAACCAATACTTCATCTTCTGTAAGATTTTCTACAAATATATTTCATTTTCTTGAATTTTGTTTCCTTTATGATAATAAAACAATGGTTGAAGAAGAATCAATTTCATTTTTTTCCTAAAAAACTATTCAAGATATCGAAAATTCCTGCAATATATATCGTGAAGCTGTTGCTACTGACGTCTCGTGAGAATTTACTTTCAATCGGTTTGTTATATTAGATGTAAAGACGAACACGTGTGAAAACATCCATTTTTTAACATAAAATATGGATATGGATGTCAGCAAAGTAAGGAGCAAATTGGGTCGACTAACTCAATATAAGAAAAGCAAAAGAACCAGAAACCAGACACGCCATGCTACTAAAATCATCCACCCTCGGAACATCGAGACATTGGCACCAGCTATATCGGATGAGATTATAGACTCCCAACCTCAGAGACTTGATGTTCTTACTGCTACACAGCGTCGGTACAATAATAGTTGTGCAAGAAGGCAGCAAAATCAAACCTTTCAGGTAGATGAAGCGAGGTTCTATCGTGAACTAAGTAAAGAGAAAAATATTCAGCAAGACCCCGAAGTTACTCAACTTGAAGACATGGCTGTTTACTGATCGGGTGTTTGGGGAAAAGCAAATAGAAGCATCTTAGGAGCTGCATGGTTCCAACTAAGGAAACAAAGCGTAAGCAATAACCCTGTAATGGAGCCTGCTAACATCACAGACTCAGGCGTTTCAGCGGTTTTGAAAAGGGCATGTAACTGGAAAGACCCAAGTTAGGACATGGTGCACAATTTCTGGTACAAGTACCTGACGAGTGTGCATCTTGCGTTGGCAAGGTGCTTCTACAAGTTCATCGAACACCCAGATCTAATGCCAGGCTTTATGCTCAAAGGTACAACGTATATGTTACCTAAAAGACCAGATGCTCAAAATCCATCTGAATATCGACCAATAGCCTATCTCCCAACGATTTATAAGTGCCTTACAGCTGTAATTGCAGATAAGGTTTACTCTCATTGCGTCGAGAATATCATCATAACAGAAGAACAAAAAGTATGTTATAAAAAATCGCGCGGCAGTAAGGATCTAGTCGCTATTAACGCTGTGGCCATGACGCAAGCTAGAAACTATCAAAGAAACTTGCACATGGCTTATATTGACTACAATCAAGCGTACCCTTCGATACAAAACAAATATTTGCTTGAAGTTTCAAAAGTTTAGAAGGTCTGCCCACGTGTCATCGACTTCTTATGTCGCGCGATGATACTTTGGGGAACAAGAATAAAGTATTTTGATAATGGGCAGCCAAGGATAACTAGATTACCTCCCATCACGGCGGGAATCTTCCAACGAGACTCCCTTAATGCATTATGGTTCTGTTTAGCGATGAATCCATTGATCAAAATACTAAATAGTATGTCTCATGGGTTTAGAGTACATGATAACGAGGATGGTCATCAACTGACAAATCTTCTGTACTTGAGTGACTTAAAACTGTACGCTAGTTCAAACAAGAAACTACAGCAAGTGATCCATGTCACAAAGCAGTTTTCCAATGACATCCACATAAAGTTTGGACAAGATGAATGCAGAGAAGTGCATGTGATTAGAGGGGAAATAGGGATCGCAGAATAAGAGGACGAGAATGAGGATCACATCGAGGCAATGGCTGAGGGTGAGTTATATAAATATCTGGGCGTTCTTGAGTCTAGGGGTATTCAGCATACTATAGTTAAGAAAAGCCTAATAACTGCCTTTACTACAAAACACAGATTGGTTCTGAAGAGTTTCCTCAATTCGGCCAATAAAATCAGGGCTATAAACATCTATGCCATCCCTATCCTGATGTACTCTTTTGGGCTCATCAAATGGTCGAACACCGACCTTGAAAGGACAAACAGAACCATCCGCGTTGAAATGACTAAGCACCGAATGCACCACAGTAATTCTGCAATTGAAAGGGTAATTCTTTCATGAAATAAAGGGGGTCGAGGCGTTGTAGACGTCAAGAAACTGTGTATATCACAAGTTATACAGTTGTGAGACTATTTTAACAGCAAGCGATAGCGATTCAGGACAGGGTTGTCAGCACTAGAAAGTATCGCCAACATGTGTTACATCAAGACGTGGTTGATAGATGCCTATTGTGTGGAGATACCAATGAATCCATCGAGCACATTATTGATGGTTGTCGCGTAATGGCTCAGAGAGAGTACACTCACAGACATAATGATGTAGCGGGCATTACACATCAACAACTTGCCCTCAGTCTAGGACTCTCGACGGAATGGATGCCATTGTATAGATACATTTCAGTGCCTGTTTTAGAAAATGAAGACTAAATCTTGTACCAGGATGTTAGTATCCAGACAGATCATTATATCTAAGCTAATTGACCCGACATTGTCATGCGTGAGAAAAAATACGGAAAAGTCTATATCTTCGACATTACTTATCCGCTTAACCGGAAGATGCACTGAACATCTTGAACATCTGAGAGTCAGTAGGGTACTGGCAGCATCTCAAAAAGCAGTTTCATTAAACACCTGTCGCATTGTAAGAAAATTCCTAGACCATTAGGAAACAGGCGACTGAAACCCTATGAAGTAACAGATGGTAGCTCTAAAAAAGCATCCAGAGACGATTAATGTCACCTTTAACATTATCCGCCGCTGCACAGGGACAACAGCGGTAAGCGAAAAATTCCAAACTACGCCATACACCTAATTTTGTACCTACTACAACATTATAGCAAGAAGTTTTAAACATCGTATTGAATTTTTAACATTTTTAACTCATCAGGTACCTGACTTGGTCCGTGTCTGATTATGGGATACCGGGTTCACCCAAGAAAAAAGCACAAAAATAATAATAATGCCCTTAAAAGTCAGAAAAGAAAAATATAGAGGTGGTGGAGTAGATAGGTGAAGATGGAAAGAAGGGAAGAATGTCTGAAGAGAGGGGACAGGAGAAGAAGGGAACAAGAGATGGGGAATGGAGGTATAGGGATCAGCATGAGGGTGAAGGAGCAATGGAAAGTAGTAATGAGATGATGGATTTGAAAGAGGTGGAGGGGTGACAAGGAGTTATAGGAATAGTTCAAATATGCAGTGGTGGGAAAAAAGACGGTGAAGGATGCTAGATGTGATAAGAAATGTGCTGGGTGGGGAAGGGGAGATATGAATAAGGACGGAAGGTTCGGGTTGAGGAATGTGGAGGATAAGATGGCCCAAAAAATCACATTTAAGAATTTTCAACTAGCTGGTTTACCAAACTGATATCGCAGGCAAACAGTATACGTATTCTTTAATTTTATTTGAAATATATTACTGCTTTGAATAAAATCGAGTATAATAATAGGATAACAGCTTTTAACGCTTATGTTAGTGGTATCTATGTCAAGTAACATGATGCTGTTAACAGAATAATAATAACTCTGGAACGATATCCAAAATAAAAAAAAAAGGTTTAAATGGTTTGTTACATAGTGAAGGTAAATTAATTCCGTAACTAATTTGAAATAAACAAATTGAAGCAGCTTTATCATTTCATTTTTTGTTTATGTTCAAATATGTTCAAATTATGGCAATAGTCGCTTATCTTATATCTTATCCAGAAAATTGCTCCGAGTGAGTGTACATCTCAACTCGCAGATTTCTCTAGGAGTATTCTCTTGAATTGGGGAAATACTCATTCGTTTTGCAGGATCGCGCTCCTCGCGCCATTCGTATTTACGCGTCTGTTTGCTACCGCTGATTACTGTTTGACGTAGTACCTACATATATGAGTTGAACTTTACGTCTACAAACCTTCTGTCGAGTGTCTTTTGACGTGCCCACATACGTATGTACGAAGCGCATGTACAAAATCAACCCTTTCGACAGCGAGCATACTCGAACCGATTATTCGACTAGTTTCGCAGGCAGGAAGTCGCTTGAACCGCAACAAGCGGAGACCTAGAAAAGTAAAGTAGATTTAGAACGAAAATAGAAGAAGAAAAAAGTAGGGCAAGCAAACGGGTACTTCTTCTTCAGAGAAAGGTGACCCATATTACCTAAGGTGACACATTTTTTCATAAATGATGATCTCCCACTCTCCAATTGTATGAAGTTATCTGAGATAAAGATGACAATCCATTTTCTTAGTAGGAGATGTGTGGCGAGGAGGGTAGGAAGGGAAGGGAAAGAAAAAGGGATGAGGGGTGGTATAAGAAGCAGGGGGGAAGGTAGGGAGGTAAAAAGGTAGGAAGTATGGATATAAGGAGGTAGGGAGGTAGGTAAGATAAAAGAGTATAGGAGGGAGCAAAAAGGGGTGGGGGTCAGTGGTGGGAATCAGTACTGAAATGGTGAAGAAGAGAGAGGAGATGATGGAGGGCGGAGGGTGGAGTGTGGGAGTGGGAATGGAAAAGGTTTAAGGGGGGAGGCAGGGGATGGGATGAGTAAGGCTGGGTTGGGGGTGAGTCAGAGAAGGATTTGAGGGGCAGGATGCGGAACAAAAAGAGAGGGAGGGTGAGATGACAGGATGAGTGGAGGTTTAGGGAGGTGAAGGGGGAGTGCAAGGGGAATGAGGTGGGATGTGAGTTGTGGGATGGAAAAGGAGTGATGAGTAGAATTGGTGAGGAGAAGAGGTTGTGTTTGATTTGATCTGAAATAATAGATTTATATATCGTGGATTCTGTTAAACTGAATAAAAAATCTATTTGTAATTCGTTGACATTAGAAATAAATATCAAGCTGACCGCTTTTCGTTTCATTGCTTTATAAAAGTGACATCATATTTTATTATCGACCTGATTGAATTCTACGGATGTCAGCATGTATGCGCTGTTTGCAATCAGTGGTAAACATATTTCTAATTCAGACTTAGAGATTATGATAATATGTTACTGTGGTAGGAATAATTATATACATATTACCCTTAGTTCCGTGAGTCATAACAGTAAATACTAAATTCTGACTCTAGATTTGTCAGCACAACTGTACGCTTTTTTAGAAGCACACATTCCATGTATAACTAAGCCTTTAAATGTAAGCCCTGATGTATGCATAGAGCTTACCGTAGTGAAGTAGTCTATTAAAAATGCATAGGACAAACATACGCATGATTCCAGAATACGTTTCATCTTAAGTGCTCAGTAGGCTCGTTGAAAGACGAAACCAAGTCTTAGAGTTCTTAGACTGTCAGTGTCACCAACGAGCTACCTTTATACCCCTTTCAACCTAGCATAGTTTTTTCAATGTGCTGCATATCGTATTCGAATCTGTCTGCATTTCTCGGCATGCCTCTGAGCTTTTTCATTTTTGCTTCCGCCTTTTCTCCCTTGAAAGACCACAAGCCCGTCGATCGGGGCTACATCGTCAAGAAATCTCGGCGCTATATACTCGTGGAGAAAGAGAACTTTAAAAAGACCGCTAACGCAACGAGTGTTGTAACTACCTGAGAGCATCGTTAATTTGCTTTCATTAAAACTTTACTACGTACCAAGAAGAGTTGAGGACTCTTAAGCTCATCCTGTTAACTCAGGAAGAATAGTATGCAGTATACGATAATCTCGAAAGCAATACACTCGAAAAGTTTGCCGTAATATTACGCTATAAATCATAAGTATGAATAGAGCACGCTAACTAAAATTTTGAGAATAATTATATTTATTTCTGTGGCATTGACTAGTTCAAGGGTGATATGCCCCTAAACGGATCCATTTCAACTCAGGCAATTAGGTACACTTCGAGCGCAGAATCTCTCTGTGACAAAATATGTTGTTTTTCAGAAGAAATTAGGTGACTTGTATTTTTCCGATTTGAGAAAAGAAGAATGTTTTGCGAAGTTATGAGTATTCAGATTTTGAATTTTGTGTTTTAAAAAAACACAGATATCTTCTTAAACCTCTACATTCTTTAACCTGATTGAGAAATTTAAGTTTCCTCCTCAGACCCTGGGAAGGTTTATGATTCACTTTCGAAATCCGTCGCAAAATTGTAAAGGGGTTTAAAATTTACAAAAATGACGTCATTTTTGGAATTATGAATAGCGTGTTTTCACGAAAACCCCATCTTCTAATGTTTATCATTTTTTGTTCGAAAAATTTAATTTTCGCATTTTTCTTGCAAACAACAACAAATACGAAAAATGTAAAGAGAATAGTTTGCTTATTTAAAAAATGTCTACAAAGAAGACCTGTTACTCTTTTATGAAAGCTTGCATCTTTCACGGACGTTTTTATTGAGCACAACTCTTATTTTAGTTTCTGCTTCCGCGGAAACGCGAATATATTAAATTTTGAATTCTAGTATCACAGAGTACAGTACGCAATTTTATAAAATTGCATACGCAGCTGCCCCGGAAACTGAAATTAAACAGGAAGATACTTCCTTGTATCCGTTTCCTGGTTTGCTATTTTACTCGGAAGATGGCATAAATCGATTGTTGGGTGGCAGATATTTTTCTGCGTTTCACAGTGAATTTTAACGAGCAATTTTGGTCACCCCATGCGATTCTTCCTGAAACCACTCGACTGGCCGGGATGCGACCTCGGGAATATTTACGCACACCGTTGCGAACGCTTGATCGCATTTGCATGTTGGATTCGCCGTCATTTCTGCATGCACGTATACGGTATACAAGTGTTGGCACATGTTACAAATATATACAGTCAGTGCGCAAAAAAAGCCAGGCTTATTTTGAGCTAAATATTTGGCTTTTTTGAGACACAGCAAAATCGAGCCAAACAAGTTTTAAATTAAGACTTCGCAAAAAAGTCTCATATTAGGCCTGGTTATTGCCGAAAATTGAGACTGATTTCTGTCTTAACTTAAAACCTACCTTCAAAACAATAGACAAACTGTCAATGTCAGTTGTGAGCTAATTTCATAGTATAAAGTCTTGCGCATCTTTATTTTAAGAAAAAAACTTGAAAAGTAAAATCTCATCACCTGCTAGGGAGAAGTAACAATTATACCTTCCAAATTTGAACCTCAAGTCACACTTTACTTGAAACGTCAAGATGATTATGAACTGTCACAACAAAAACAATTGACAATTTACATTGCAATCTGAATTTAAAACTTTTCAGAAAATTTCGGACTCAAAATGAGAACTTCAAAACAAGAGACGCAGCGAAAATAAGTACAGTTTTTTTCTTTGTGCGTATACGTAAGCACGCAATTCTGTTACAGCCTTGTATCTGCACCATCTTTCATAACTACCGAAGTGTAATATTGACGAAATAATGGGATAGCTGAATATCTCATTAAAGCATATAGTACTTAATTGCTGCTTATACGTAGCTTGATTGTTGGAAACAGTTTCTCAAATTCTTTTAGAAAACAGAGAATGAAAAAGTTCAAATTCTACTGCATTGCGGTACTCCCGATTGAATGAAAATTTCATACATTTTTTTTTCAAATTTGCATATTGCTGAAAATTATGTAATATTTTCCGAGTTTTGCACACTGTTAGAAAAATCTGTGGTAGATTCGGGGCCGGGATAAGCCTACACCAGACAAGCTTCTCCACGATAGGGCTCCACATGGCAGGTCCCCCAGTGCATCACCTCACACAAAAATTAGCCTTAACCAGTCATGCCTTCCCACTCGCTTGAAGCTTCCCTGGACATCTCTCCCTTGGAAGAAAAGACCCCCCAGGGCAAGACCTCCCAACAAGAGCACTTGGATTCATGTAACCTTGCGCATGACTTCTCAAAATATAGAAACTTCTTCGAAAGCAGGCTATATCGAGCAGGTATTCCCACAGGGTGCCGAATTCGGCCATCACTCCCCAAAGTTTTTAAATGCTAAGTAGCTGCCCTGGCAATATTTGGTAAGTCATTCCACGGGGGGGGGGCAGGGGGCGATTTTGGGCATCACTCACCAAAGTGAAAAGAATACGAAGTAGCTGTCTGGCAATATCGCGCAAGTCTTCCCACAAGGTAGAAATTTTGAGCATCACACCCCAAAGTAAAAAAACGCTAAGTAGCAACTTGACAATATTCGGCAAGTCTTCCCACAGGGTGGCAGTTTCAGACATCACTCCCCGAACATAAAAAACGCTAAGCACCAGCCTAACAATGTCAGGTAGGTCTTTTCACAGGGTGGAAATTTTCGGCATAACTCCCCAAACATATAAAACGCTAAGTATTAGACTGGCAATGTCGAGCAGCCTTCCCACGGGGTGGAAATTTTGGACACCACTCAATGAGTAAAAAACGATAAGCAGCTGCCTGGCAATATTGGAAAAGTCTTTTCACGCGGTGGAAATTTTAGGCATCACTCCCACAAAGTAAAAGAACGCCATGTAGCTGCTTGGCAATATTGGGAAAATTTTCCCACGAGATATCAATTTTGGGCAACACTCCCAAAAGTGAAAAAACGCTAAGTATCTGCCTGGCAATATAGGGTAAGTCTTCCCACGGGCTGGCAATTTTGGGCATCACTACCCAGAGTGAAAAAGCCCTAAGTAGCTGCCTGTCAATATTGGGGAAATCTTTCCATGGGGTGGCAAATTTGGGCACCACTCCCCAAACTTAAAAACCGCTAAGTATCAGCCTGGCAGTGTCAGGCAGATCTTTCCACGTGGTGACAATTTTCAACATCGCTCATTAAAGTGGACAAACGCTAAGTAGCAACCTGGCAATGTCAGGCAGGTATTCCCACGGGGTGGCAATTTTGGGTGTCAATCTCCAAATTGAAAAAACGCTAGGCAGCTGCCTGGCAATATCAGACAAGTCTTCCTACGGGGTGGCAGTTTTCAGCATCACTAGCCAAAGTGAAAAATCACTAAAAAGCTAAAAACACTGGCAATTTCGGGCAAGTCTTCCTACAGTGTGACAATTTTGGGCATCACTCTTTAAAGTGAAAAAACTCTAAGTAGCTGTCTGGCAATATTGGACACGTCTTCCCACAGGGTGGCAGTTTCAGACATCACTTCCCAAATTTAAAAAGGCTGAGCTGCAGCCTAAAAATCTCGTGCAGATCTTCCCACAGGGTGGCAATTTTGGGCATCACTCCTTAAAGTGAAAAAGCGGTAAGTAGCAGCCTGGCAATATCGGAATTTTAGTGACAAAAACATCGTCTTTTAATAGCTGTCGATTTTGGGGTCCAGCAAATATCCCTTCTTTCAATTTAGCATTGGACAATTAAGGAAACTGGGACATTATGTACTGAAAATATTGTCCCTCTTTGTCTAGTGCCTTCACAAATTGTTTCTGGATCCTCTTTCCAGAGACATTCTTTTTAGCCAAACTTTTTTTACATTCTCGTCAGATAATGTATTAGATTTGTGTAAAATTTGACCCCCCCCCCCCCCGTTTTTGTCAAATGTCCACGTTTTGAGACCCTCTCAACCCGAAAAATAGGTTTTTACGAATGTATATGCATTTATGTATGTATGTATGTATGTATGAATGTATGTATGTATGTCTGCCTGTGAGCACGATAACTTTTGGAAGAATGAATCTATTGGATTGGCCTTTGGTACTTTTTGGTACCTTTTGGTGCTTTTGAAAAGTCAAATAAAATTGCCGTTAAACATTTCTTTATAAGACCAGTCGTAAATAATTAAGATAATTTTTTAATCGTCTTTTTAACTATTTGTTTGTATATATTATACGGTGAGCGCAGAAAATCGAGCACGAATATTATGATTAGAATGTATTCCTTAAGGCCGATAGAGCCTTAAGTAAATAAATTTTCTTTTTCATTTGAAATGAAAAACAAATTTATTAATTTGTCCTGACACCTGGTATTGAAGCTTTATTACTCGGCGAAAAAAAAATCACAGAATGTTGAGTCAAAGACAGAAACATTCTTTAACATTATACTTGGAGCACAATGTCAGTTTGATTTTCATCAAAAATTTTTTGTCTATCCTGTGACAGAAAATGTGTCAAAAAACAGGAGGAATGACCCTCAACTTCCACTGCGTTTACTTTGATGTCCTCCACACGTTCAAAAATTGGTGCCAGAAATTTGAAAAAATTCATGAGTATTCTGTGACAAATACTTAACAATTGGCAATTTGTTTTACTTTAATTTAAAGATTATTTTGATTCGTAAAGTTAAAAATGTAAAAAAATAATTATCTCGGCTTTGGATAGAAATTTTAAGTTAAACCCTAGCTTAAAAGAAGCTTCTCGATTCAGCGGCTTAATCTCAAAAGTTGAGCGGTCAACAAAAATTATTATTGTCTGAATTAAAAGTGTCGAAATAATTACGATCTTAATGAGTTTCAATACTGGAAAACTCGTATTGAAAAAACGTCTCTTCTCAGCATTGTCCAATTTAAGCGTGAAAAAGATTCTTCCAAAAAAAGGGTCAAGTTGCCGTAAGCCATAGGTGTAGACTGAATCTCTTCTTTACTGAATATGAGACATTACGAATTTTAAAGGCGTCATGGCCTACGTCTATGGCTTACGGGAGCTTGACACTTTTTTTTGGAAGGGATCTCTTTCACGCTTAAATTGGACAATGCTGAGAAAGGACATTTATCAACACGAGTTTTCCAGCATTGAAACTCATTAAGATCGTAATTATTCCGACGCTTCTATTTCAGACATTAATAATTTTTATTGACAGTTCAACTTTTGAGATTCAACCGCTGAATCGAGAAGCTTCTTTTAAGCTGAAGTTCAAGATAAAACCTCCATCCGGAGTCGAGATAATTATTTTTTACATTTTCAACTCTACTTATTAAAATAATCATTACATTGAAGTAAAAAAAATTGCCATTTGTTAAGTACATGTTACAGAATACTCATGATTTTTTTAAATTTCTGGTACCAATTTTTAAACATGTGGAGGACTTTAAAGTCGACGTAGTGGAAGTTGAGGTCATTTCTCCTGTTTTTCACACATTTTCTGACACATTGAAAACTGATCGTGAAAGGTGCTATTATGACCACAGATTCCGATTCAGCGACACAAAATACATAAGAATACATGTGCCTGGTTAAAAGTTCTTGACCCTTTTTTTGTGTGGCTGTCTTATTGATATTAGAAGAATTAGTCTCAGTTACACTGGCAGAGCCTGGACCCTTACAAATTGTCAAATTGTACATTTCAATAGAAAGAGAGTTGGAATACTAGGGCTGTTGCAAACAAACAAAAATTTATTTTTTTCCCCGTCCGGTAATTGTATGCCAACCTGTGTAGCCATGACCCAAGCAGGGCCCGGCCGGCCGTTACGAGGGCATAGCGTAGCCGATTTCTACAAGAGACTAAGGTTTATCAATTACAAATTTTGAAAAAGTCAGCGAACTTGAATATTTACCAGAAATAAGTCATTGCATTTCTATTACATAGTTTAATAAACAATTTGGCGGGTCGACACATGTTTGCCGTTTTCCATTTATCATGGGCAGAATGTGTCGGCCCACCAAATTGTTTATTCAACTAAAACAGTAATGCATCTTTATCATGTGTGCAATAAATTTATAGTAATCATGAAATAGTTTCACAGGAAAGATTGGGGGCAAGAAAGGTTGCAGGTAATCGATGAAACGGGGTAACAGCAAACTGGGTAACTGAGGTTGGGGCAAACTCACCGTGGCGAACGTGATGCCTCTAGCGGAGTCCATCGGAGAAATCTTCGAGTGTCACGGTGAGTTTACCCCAGTCTCAGTTACGCAGCTTGCTCTTACCCCGTTTCACCGATTACCTGCAACGTTTCTCACTACCAGTTTCTCTGTGTTTGTATGTTCATTATTACATAATTATAACAATGATTGCTAGATCCGAACATACTGAGACCGTCCTCATATTTGTCCTGAGCACAGAGAAATCCCAAGCTTTTCTTATCTTAAAATTAAATAATAACGTTGCAGATAGCTGACAACGATATTAAGAGTTGTGCATATTGATGTAAACATCAATGTAGTAGGCAAAATAGTTGTTAATTGCTTACATCATTTTTACCCAATTTTGTTACAGAAAAAAAGCTTGAGTTTTTCTGCTAGATTATTTTTCTAGAAATGGAATACAAACTTCTGTTTCATTCCAATTGGAATACCGATATCAGGTTCACTTTTCTATGAATACAAAATACGGCTAACCAATAACCGTTCACGGCCAATTTTGTGTACATTAGTATATCAAGTAATAATTATATTTTTGAATACTGGCTTTTATTAGTATGTTGTTAAAATAATGTTTTTATCGTACGCTCTTAGTAAAATTAACGTTGGTATCGATCAATTATTTTTCCTGTAATTTTAAGTTGAATTATGACAATTAATTTAATAATTTAGACTCGAGATATCTTGTTTGTGATCGGGATGACTTCATACTGTTAATTTTAATGTAAAGCCTACAAACGTTCCGCTTTCAAACTGAAGTGAGATCAATTAAGATCCACTCGAGATATTTTCTGCGTTTTATTTGCCTCGCTAGCTAAATTAGGATTTTCATGATAAGTAAAGTTTTCTATAACTCGAAATTTTAATTTAATTTACCTTAACTACTTCCTGTAAAAGCATGCATCAAACACAATGAAATACAAAAACTGTCGCAATTTCGAGATTTAAAATGGCGACGGCAGTATAAGCGACCAAAGTTGGGTATTTTCGGTTTTTGCGAAAAAAATTAACTTTATAGCTGCACAGCTTTATGTGAATCAAATTTTGAAAGATGCAAAACATTTTATTTTAGACTTATGATATTTTCAATCAAGAATCTATAATCAGATTTTCAAAATTCAAGATGTCTTATCCAATATGGCTGTGTAAATCATAAAAAAGTGTATAAATGTTTCTGAAAATGAGTGACGCTTATGGGAGTTTGTACGGAGATTTTTTTGATCGCTGATTACGAATCTTAAGTCATATTTTCAAAACTCAAAATGGCCGATCCAATATGTTGGACAATAAACTTGAAAATTTACAAATGTTTGTAAGAATCAGTACCTCGGAATTTTTTGGATTGCTGATTATGAATCTTCAATCAGATTTTTAAAATGCAGAATGGTCGATCCAAAAGAAAAGCTTGAGAACTTGATAAATATTTACGAAAATCAGTACCCAGGGTTTTTTTTAGGTCGTCGATTATGAATCATAAGTCAGATTTTCAAAATTCAAAATGGATAATCCAATGTGGTGGGCGAAAAGCTTGAGAATTGATTGTGATAAATTTGACAAATTTGCACTTCATACAGCTAAAATGTATGTTGAATTATATGGTCGATATAAGATGTCCCCTTCACTTCATAAAGTTCTGATTCATGGAAGTCCCATAATTAGGGCTTTTGGTTTGCCTATTGGTTGGATGTCAGAAGAGGTTCAAGAAGCCAACAACAAAATTTTTTAAGGAGCAGAAGCATACTTCAGTAGATTGTTTTTAGGATCAAAATCTAATGAAGATCTAGTAATAAGTGCATCAGGTGTCTAAAAAAAGAAGCAAATTAAAAAACTGAGTGACGGTGCTGAAAGCGCATTAAAACATAATAGAAGCATTGATGAAATAGAAACAGAAATTCGCGATGAGGATTAATAGAAGAAAAATATCTAAACAAAAAGTTTCCTTTTCAGTTTAAAAAAGTTTGAAAACTTATAAAAACTCAAAAATATACAATTTTGTTAATTTTTTAATGAAATTTGTACGCACTTTCATGGAAACTAATTCTCTATTACTCTGAAATTAGGTCATTAATTACAATTATCCTTCTGGTTTTAAATTTTTGAATTCTGTAAATCTGACATAAGATTCGTAATCAGCGACACAAAAAATCCTAGGATACTGATTTTCACAAACATTTATAAGCTTTTTAAGCTTTTAGCCCGTAATTTTGGATCAGCCGTTTTGTGTTTCAAAAATCTGACTTAAGATTCGTAATCAGGGACCCAAAAAATCCCAAGTTACTGAGTTTTACAAACGTTTATCAACTTTTGAAACTTTTAGTCCACCATAATGGATCGTCCATTTCGAATATTGAAAATCTAACTTTAGATTCGTAATTGAAGACCCAAATAATCCCGAGGCACTGATTTTTATAACCATTTATAAATTTTTCAAGGATTTCGTCCACCATATTAGATCGACTATTTTGAATTTTAAAAATCTAAGTTAAGGCTCATGATCAGCGACCCAAAAATTCTCCACATACAAACTTTCATAAGCATCACTCATTCTTACAAACATTTCTTTTTCATCATTTGAGCGGCCATATTGGATCAGACATGCTGAATTTTGGAAATATGACTTTAAGTACCCAGCTTTGGTCGGTTATACTGCCGCCGCCATTTTAAATTTAAAAATTGCGGCAGCAGATTCGTATTCAGCGATACCTATACCTGCAGTATACCATTTTTATTAATATTAATTGTAATTTGACGCGGTTACAGATTTTTGACACCGTTCTTGCCAAATTGCCCACTGTGGGACGGAGGGGATCAAAAATCGCCGGAAAATGAGCCTCGTTGTTTATGGAAGCCTCCTTTGAGCTAAAATATGATTGATTTAGCACCACCTCGGATTATTTTTCCCGCGGTCTGTAATATTTATTGCTGAAAACTACAAACGTGCCATCATTTTATATCTCTATCTAAGAATTTCCCCTGCAATTCCAAGTCTTACCTACACATCTAAGGAACTATAAATTTTCTTATTGACACGTGTGCAGACCGCTGGCGCCTGACCAGCAAAATTTTATGAATGAGTCGAGACAGTGAGACGAGTAAGCAGCAAGGAGAGACGCTTATGCAAATAGACAGTGAACGAACACCTACGAGACGGTTCGAGTTCGAGTACTCAGGCTATGAGTCACATCAAGACAATGCCCACATTGCCCACTGGCAGCGTCACGATGCAAAAACGGTATGGCTGAAAAAGTACTGACTGAAGTTCATTCAGAGTTCATTGATGAAGACATGAGCATGGGGTCTTTTCTTTTTCTTGACGAAATGCGCTGTTTGCGCTCACCATACCAACGCAAACAAGCCGTGCCGTGCCATAGGACACAATGCACAAGTCAGAATGAACACTTGTAGTCTGCAAGAACATTTATGTACTTATACATATACAATCATACATGAACAGACCACGCGCCATGCTCATTGCTCAGGTTCGGCGTGGCAGCACGTTCAGAACAGGAATCGCGGGAAACGGCACTTCCTTGGAACGACAATCGCAGAAGGCATTCTGACGTCATGCTCGAAATCCGCTCCCTGTCCGGAAGCTCAAATCATTTCGTAAGCATACCACATAACATCGGAATATCCTTCGGAATACCTACTCTGCTATTGTTATTCATGTGTGTATACGTATTGTGACAATAGGTGTTGGAGAAAGGTGACTATATATTGGTCATTAATTTATCAACGGAAACCGAATTTAGAGATTCGTGTTCAAGAACAATTTCTCAGCGTGATCAAGAAATGGTTGTTTTATATATTTTTTTGTGAAATGAAATCTCAACTTTCTTATTATTGATCAAATCGATACCCCCAAGTAATACCGTACTATTTCAAATTTTACAGCTTTCAGCAGAACTGAATGCATGGCAATGCAAGGCAGGTATCGAAACTTTAGTTCCGAGTTTTTATCCACTGATGAGAATTTTCTTTTTTCGTCACTTGAATTTCTAACATTCTCATCCTAAATGAGAAGATAATACTTTTACGTTTCAAAATTGACGTCTCCAGTTTTCATCAAATCTCCACATTTTGAGACCCCCTGAGTTAGAAAAAACGGTTTCACGAGGTGTATGTCTGTAGTCTGTAGCCTGTAGGCATGATAATTTTCGAAAAAATCATTAGAATGAATTGTGATTGGCACACTTTTTTAGAGCCTAGAAAGAAAGTACAAGTTTATTGACCAGCCATTTTAGACCATCGATTCAGGTTTCATCCATCGAAAATGCTTTTTAAAAAATTAAAAATTTAATTTTTCGGCCAAAACAGGAGAGATACGAACAACATGTTAAGAAGTAAAATTTTTCAACACAAAACGATTTACAAATTTTCAATAGATTATTTTTCATAAGACGCATATTTTTCGTTCTAATTGTGAAAATATTAATAAAAATAAAACATTTCATTTTTCAGCAAAACTATAAGACGCGTTTATGTTTTATTCATGAAAAATTTTGATAAAAATAAAAAATTCTATTTGCCAGCATCTATGCGAGGTATGGAAAAATGGCAGGCAGCAAAATTTTCATGCCTAGAGGGGTAGCCGGTGGTATCAAATGTAAAAAATTTTAAATTCGTTCTAAATCCTGAACATCTGGAATTTTTTGAAATCCCGTATTGGTATTTTTTGAAATTACTGGCTTTACGTGTCAAAAATTAAATCACTCAAACTCTTCATACTTTCTGTCAAACTACTATATAACACAACCTTGAAATTCCATGAAATCTTTTTTGAAAAATTATTCAAAATCTTTTCAAATTCTATGAAACCTCATGGAAACCTTTTCAAATCATCTGCAATATTTTTTAATTGCATTAAATCGTTTTAAATTCCAAGAAATCCTCTGAAATCCCTCTAAATCTTTCAAAATCATACTCCTAATTTTTAAAATTATTTGTATATCTCTTGAAATTCCATAAATCCTTTCAAATCCCTTAAAGTTTTTTGAAATTACTAGAGTCTTCTAAATCTTGTGAAATTTTATGAAATCTCATGAAATCATCTGAAATCGCTGGAAATCCTTTGAGATCCTTTTAAATCTTTTGAAATCATAAGTTTAAATCTTTTGAATATTTGTACATGTCATATTCCCATGCACAATGTACATAAATAAGTATAATCATATACCATTTATTATATATTGATTCCTCAAACATCCCCCACCTTTTTATTAATTTTCTTTCCTTGTCTCTTTCCTCCATTTGGTTAATACTATAACTGTCCCTCTCCGCTCTTCTATCTTCTTCAAACACTTTTTCGCTGATTTCCCTCCTTTTCCTACCTTAGCTACTCTTTAAACTTCCATGCTTTCTGTCCTGCTACTTCTCTGACTATATATCCAGGCGTCCCTGAAGGAGTACCAAAGTATTTATATAAAGGATGGGTAAATAGAATGTGGATAAGAACATCAAGATTTAGATTGGGAAACGAGGTAAGGGAGGAGATGCATCGGGAAGGAGAAGAGAATAGAATAGAAGGAGAATAGAAAGTGCAGAATCTGTGAAAGGGAAGAGGAAATATGGAAGCATGTATGGGAAAGATGTAGGAGAGGAATTGAAGATAAAGGAAGCTGAAAAGAGAATGTTGTAAATACTTGAGGGGAGGAAGGATTGGGTGAGGAGTGGATGAAAGAATTGGAGAAGGCTGGAGGAACAAGTGAGAAAAAATGAAAGAGTGAATGTGAAAAATGGCAAGGTAAAGGTAGGTATGAAGTAAAAGAAAATTAAAACGGAAGTTACTTAAAAGCATACAGATTGTGAGTAATAGTTACACTGTTAAAAATGTTTGTGATTTTAAAACATTTTACAATGCAAATTGTAATGTAAAATTCCAAACACCGTATTGTAAAGTAAAATTTCAATAAATTTGTTGGAAAATTACAATAAATGTATTGTAATTCTCCAATAAATTTATTGTAAAATTACAATACATGTATTGTAATTTTCAAACACAATTTTCTTTAAATATAGTTTATACATTTTATAAATTATTCCTGAAGTAACTTAAATAAAAAAATCTTTCAATACCATTTGCTTAATATGCTGATTGTAACAAGAATCTTCTTCGGTGAACAAATCATTAAGAAGTTAAATAAATTACATACCTAACCTAAAAACAATTTCTCATGTACGAAATTTTCACCTTCAGGATGCGTATCTGGGTATTGTTCACCCATATGTCATACTCAATTCTCTATTTATGTATGATCAAACGCTAAGGCCAGCGATTTTTTTATTTTTAATTAAAATGTAATGCAAACTATATGTATAGGAAACCTTCATTTTCCTCATGATTCAGTATACAAAACATGTATTGTAAAATTACATTACGTTTTGGTAATAAACTCCCAATACATTTACTGTAAAATCACAACAGAAATTTTTAACAGTGTATGTCATAGTATAAGTAGATTGAGATACGGATGCGCTCTCGCTTGCTCTCTCGGTCTCTTCATCTCTTGCTCTCTCGTTTTCTTTCGCTGGCTCACTCATTCGCGTACGTCTAAAATTGCGCTATCTTGAAAAATAAAAGTGAGGACCTAGGTATAAGAATTTATAGGTAATATAAGAGATGTAAAATTTGAAAAAATGTAATTTGTAAATAGTTGTTAATAGTAAGGATAAGATAATATACGAGTATAATATGTATAGGGTGGTAATATTGTTAGAAACGCAAGTCATGTAAACCCTAATAGGACACATTATCAATAAAGAAGATAAGAGTAATCGCATGAATCTATCCTTCCTTGGGTCTTGAAGTGTTTACATCCTAAACTCAGTCAATTTTTGTGCTTCAAACAAGATTTTTTTATAGGGAGGCTCGAAGGACCATACATATATATGATCCAAGGATAAGAACATTCAAGGATTTCTTTATGTAGGAGTTAAACAGATTGCTTCGAAAAAATGTTTATGTTGAAAACAAATTTGAATTTTTCTTTCAAAGTAAAATCTTCAGAATAATCAGAGTAAGCAATTTCCCAACCTTTGATTGATTTGCAGAATAAGCAGAATATGTACTGGTTCCAATAATATTCTGTTCCGGTATAATGACTTAATATCGATAATCCAGGACAGGGATGTATGCTACAAGTGATATGTTGAGAATATCTAATAAGCAGAAAATATTATCTTTAGACCCCATGTTGATCTATAAACACTAAGCAATAATTTCCAATGGACTCGACGCAGGTAGTATTCAAAGATAATCATGATCTCACTTGAGTTGGTTTTTCGTTGTCGAGAAATTCAACTTGGGATCCCAGTCATAATTGAAATACATGGAACGAGCTGTGAGAAATCCGACCAAGGGGGCGAAGCGTAGGTAGATAAAAATGTACGAGTAGGTACACGTACCGAGGTGCCTACTCGTTCCTGCAAGAAACGTGAAAACACGTGGGCTTTGGCCTTCTTCATTCCAATCTCTTCCAAACGAAGATATATCGACCTTCGCTCTGCAGAGTTAGCTAAGACCGATCTCGTTCGGCTATCTCTCGCCAAAGTAATAGTTATTTATAGCCAAGTGGTTTGCCGCTGTTTACTGTGAACGAAACAACTTCATTTCCAGCAAAACTATCTTCTTTCAGTATTAGGGTTCTACGGAGAAACATCATGATAACCGATGCGATCGATTGATCACTCGACTTTTGTGTATCGCTGGACTTTGAGATTTCAAAGATTTCAGAAGATTTCCTGAGATTTCAAAAAATTATGAGGATTTCAAATTAATTCAGAGGATTCCAAACAAAATATACAAAACCTATGAAAAACCATGAAACCCCTTGAAATGTCTTAAAATTCCTTATCTGGTGTACAATCAAAAATCTAGTGGTCAACCTCTTGCTTTGTTTACATCTACAGTTCAACCAACTTTTGAGCTTAAAAAAATATTTTTTTTACAGGGCGGTTCGAAGGACCATAAAATAAAAAGTTGAAAGTATTCTGTAATCCTGAGTCTTATGAAATACAAACGAATTGTTTACATCCTACTTTAAGATACAAAAATAGACGAATGTACACAAAGAAGTCCTCACAACGGTCCTAAAAAATACAGAAGTTCTTTTTTTTAATTTAAACTGAAAATTAGGAAGATAAATACGTTAGGGTGCTTACTCCAAGGATGAAGATGTGACAATTACGATAATTATAACTGTGGGCTGGATTCCAACATGCGGATTAGAGTACGAGAATTCGTGCTTTCTTGGTAGTGTGTGAGTCGATGATTATTATTACTTGGCAGGATGAGAAGTAAGGACGCGAAGGGTAGAGACTCCCGTGACTTGTGCAACACGAATACCTACACGCCACAACGCCACAGGCTCGCTTACTCCGCTTTAATTAAACAGGATACGTCAAGCGGTTAAACCGCTGTAAACCGCATCATATCTACGCTTATTAAGATAAAACAAGCAATTACGAGGGTAAGGAGGTCACTCCCTTCTTCCCCTCTTTCTCTGGACGGGTTGAGGATACTGTTTCCCTCCTTTGCTTATCTGTCAGGAAAACTGAACTATTCTGAGAAATTGTAACGCAAAGATCATGGTAGTGAAGCTGCTATGGCAACGGAAGCTGTTCCCAGTAATTTTAGGGCGCAAGTAATTCAAAATACTGTCCGCAAGGTTGTTTAACAAAAATATTTAAATATCTACTATTAACACAAACTGGTTTAAGACAAACTTGATTTTCTGGCGATGTTTAAGACGATTTTATTGAAAAGGAAAAAATTTTAATAATTTTAAAAACTTGACTTGTCGCCTTCTTTTACTAGCGGAGTTTGAAAACATTCTATTGAAAACTGCAGAAATGAACTGTTTTATGAATACGCAATCGGCCGCTATCTTGGATTTCTTCAAAATGTTGCATTTTCCTGTCCGCTACCCAGTTTACAAATTTCTTAATATTTTTCACAACGTTCAGTCACTCTCAGTTAATAGATATAGAAAATGTCATTTTTGGATTGGCCATTTTGGAAATTTTTGAAATTTTCGGGTTTTTCAAAATTAAGATATTTTAAGCATCACATACAGATTTTCGAGATTCGAGAAAATGAGATTCAACAGTTGGATATTTAGTGCCAGAATCGTGTAATAATTCCAAAATTTTAGGAATAGATGCAGAAGACACGGGAAGGAATGTGAAACTACACACTAATCATTAAAGAATTTGAACTCTCTTGCATAAAACCTTAACTTTTATTACTTCAAAGTAAAGGTATACAATTTATACGGTATCACCTGAAATCTAAGTATGTAAACCTTTGCAAAAATAAAACTAAAGTCTCTCATCAAACGTTTGTTTTCTCAAAAAAGAATAGAAAGCATAAATTACTAAATTTTCTAACATCAATAATACAGCCACACAAAGAAAAGGTCGAGAAATTTTTCGGAGAACATTTTATTTTTATGTATTTTGAGGCGCTGAATCTGAATTTGGGGTCAAAATAGCACATCATCCGGTAAATTTTGGACATATCCTCAAAAAACATTATTTACGAGTATGTGATGGAGAAATATAGTAGCATGATGGATTTCAAACCGCTGGATTCAATAATGAAGTTAGATCAGTTATGTTACTAAAAGGTTTATAACATAACCTTAAAACGAAATTGCTTAAGCAGCGCTTCTTAGGACTGAATTAAATTATTATGTATTTTGAGGAATTGAATCCGATTCGTAGGTCAAATAAGCGTCAATCTTATACGGCTGTATGAAAGCACAGCTATTTTTTTAGCATAACGCACTCTGTTGCATTTGAAAGACCTTCTTAGTGGCATTTTCCTTTTCATACTTTCTTTTTGAGGTGTATCTCTTTTCAACATTCAGCAGTAGTCGGCCATCATAAATTCATCCCATCTTCTTTGATAACGTTACTCCATTAACTTAAACCGTGATGGAACTATTCACTCTGTTTATCACTGTAGTCCTCAAGATTTTCAGAGAAGTATTCAACATGAGAAGCCATGAAATGGAACTTCAAACTCATTAAACACTTCAATTTTTCGAAACTATCGACCATTCGAAATTTTTTTTTCCACTCTGGACTTTTAAAGTTTCCCAGGAATTGTTCAATAACATTGTTGAAATCGAGCCATGCTCTCTTTTTCAGATCTAGTCATTTTAGTAACAAAAACGTCGTCTTTCAACAGCTTTCGAATTTGAGATTCATCGAATATTCCTCATTTTAATTTAGCATCGGACAATTGGGGAAAATGAGAAACTATATACTCGAAACATTGTCCCTCTTTATCTAATGTTTTTACGAATTGTTACATGAGACCCAACTTAAAATGGAGAGGTGGAAGGAGGACTTTTTTTGGCTCCACTAATGGGTCACTGATGACGTTTCCGAATCCTCGTTCTAGCGACATTCTTTTTGGCTGCACTTCTTTCTTAAAATGATATCCACGATTCTGGCTGTCTTATAAGCACAAGAAGCAAAGATAATTCGTATTTCCTGATGGCTGTCCCAGAAGCATTGAAAGAACTTTGTAATCTCCAAAAAAAAGACAATTATGTTGTTCGTACTTAATTTTATCCAAGATGATTTTCATATTACCGCATAACCTTCTTCAAGTTTCGCTGAATGAGCTATTGGGATCGATAAATATGCAAATGTGTCGTACAATAGGACGGCCTTCAGGCTGCGTTTAGAAGAGTCTATAAACAGCCTCCAGTCTTCATATTTGTGAACTCCTGGTTTTAATTCATCCATGTGTACATTAACATCCGTGCAAAAGTAATAATTTCTTTCATTTTGCAGTTTTTACAGACTGCCGGTACAGTAAACTTCAAGCATTCATTGTTTCCACTATCTTCGCATTTGTACAACATTGCATGACAAGCGGAGCATATAATATGAGAAACCCAGCTTCTACCTCGGTTTGGAACCTCCTCAACGTTAAAGTATTTTTCATACATGTCTCCAATTTTTTCAGTTATTTTCTTCTGATACTTGGGGACTTCGTATTTTGTACAAATGTAACAAAATTCTTCAAGATTGTTTACGCAACTTTGCGTTTGTTTTGAGTTTTTTTATTTTTGAAAGCCATGATTGTTTTAATACTCGCGCGTTAAGGATGCTGGTCCGATTGCAGGCGAGTCCACCGTCCTGGGGGTGATAACGCTCATATTTCCCCAGGGCTAAGCATGAGGGCTTTCCGACTTTAATAAGGACAATGTTATCTCATCGCCGAACACACTATGGCTTTGTTCTTACACCCTAACGCCCCTCTGCAGGGCAGCGCGCCTTCGCTGGATTCATTTCTGACAGGGCTGGAAGGTAAATCATTCTACACATACCATCTTAGGGCAGTTGGTATTACCTCCAGTACCCAGTGCGGCAGCAGGTGTTGACACTGAATTCTTGATCAAATTGGCTTACCGCAAATAAATAAACACCTAAGTCCGACGATTTATGAATGTATCATTAAACAAGAGGCTCAGAACGCATAGTTTACAAAAAGCGAAATAAGTTTTATTACGAAAAATATTATGAGGAAGACTTTTTAAATAAAAGACTGTTATGTCGAGGTTCAATGTTAGAACAATCCGACTGAATTTTAATGCACATGTATTGGAAGTTTTTTCCACTCACATAAATTAAATTTCATATATCGTGAATTGAAAAGTCAGTTACAGGTATCTTAAATTTCATTCACGTGTTCAATCATTTTCAGTTACATATGAGTGGAACAAATTTTAATTGTGCGTGTAATTAAATATTAGTGCATAAAAATAGTGTGTGAGGTGCATTACGTGCAATAAGCCAATTTTTAAAAAATTTTAACTTACATGGAAAAAATATAAGTGCGGTTAGGCCAACTACTTTATTAGTAAAAACTTCCTATAAATGTTTATTAGTTAATATAGTTATTCAGTTCGTTAGACCAACAATTTTAGTAGTTGCGTCAGCTAATAGAAAATTTGTAGAAAGTGCTTACTAATAAAGTACTTAGCCCTACTTACTCTACTACTTACCCTACTACTTATCTTATTTAGTGTCAGAGTTTATTTTAAAATATATTAAAGTCGAAAAACAAAATCTGATTTTAAAAAATTAGTTTTTTGTACAAAAATGTAACGCACTGTATAAATATTGCATTAATAAACAGTTACATGAATGAAATAAAAGCCATATTATTTATACACCTTGACATTCAATGTCTGCTTCATCTACAACATTAGTATTAATATTTATATATATAGTGATTCTATTTCGTGTTTCGTATTCCATTGTGTAGTTATGCATATAAAATGAAGGAGTAAGCATCTGCATCCTTGGAACCTTGAACACGAATATTCATTGAAGATAAAAAATAATAATAATAACAAATATAAATAGCTTTCTTAGAAGTATCATAAAATAATTGAATATACAGATAGAAGACATGAATTATTATTTTTTGAAGCAGTTAAAAAATACTGCAACAAAATATAAATACCTCTTATAATCAGAACAGGATAATCGGTATCAGCACTGTTTAATTCTTGCGCCAGTGTAGTCGATCTGTTAAAGAAAAGGTAAACCAAAAGGTTTAATGTTCTGAACAAAATGGCTGAAGGGGGAAAGATATTTGTTAGAATTGAACTTGCTGGCACAAGTTTATATAAGAAGCTTTCTTTTTGTTTCAAGTACGAAAGCAGTCGTGGTCCAAATGCAACCTTAAGCTTGCAGTTTTAAATTCACAAAAAGACAATCGAACATGGTAATCTGTAAATTATATTTATCAGTGGTTGGAAGGGTTTTTGGAACCATTTATTTCCTACAATTTATCTTAAGGTTTTATTATATTAACAATCAGACTAAAAACTTTGATTGCTTTGCAAATTAATATTTATAAAAGGCTATTTGAATGGTAGCAGGAGAACTCGACTAGCTAACAAGCGTTTTTCCGAAAATGAGTTTATTGCACAAGATTCTCCTTTTCTCTCATTCCTTATTCTTTGTGATAAACCTTTTTCTTCAATTTATATTCTTGTGAAAATTTAGTTGAAGTTTTAATAAAATAACAACTTTTTTCCCCTTCAGTATCATTTTTTCTTGAATCTATTATTGATTATTTAAAATAAAAATTCTTTTTTTAACAGTCTTTCAGCAACAAATCCTGTCACAGTGCATCACGTCACACTAAATCTTCATTTTCCCGAAATAGAATCATTTTTTTGCCTGAAACATCTTGTATTCTTATTCAGCATCCCCGTATTTCTGAAGCAACTTCTTGAATTTTTAAAACTGTAGAACTGGATAACTTTTTCTAACCAAACTTCTTTTGCCTCAATTCAGCAACACTTTATCAGATTTTTATTTTTGGTTTATCTATACATGGTTCTGTACTGCCACCTTTCAAAATTCATTCATATTCATATATTTGAATTTATTTATATTATATATATATATATATATATATATATATATATATATATGTGTGTGTGTGTGTGTGTTTTCCCGATTGTCACCCAATTATTATTATTTATTTTATGATGTCCATTTCGTAATTTTATTAATTGCATGTTGAAATGTAGTTTTCAGAATCATTTCCAGCAGTAATAATTTTGGGTTTAAAAATAAGATCATTTTTATACTAATAAATTATTTTCTGTTTCTATTTCAATATATTTTTTATATTTAATAGTATTTATCTCTAGATAATCTCCAATTTCTTATAATCTAGAATTATTTGTATTTGTTTCAATTTATGACTTTCTTAAGAATGGTGGATTCAAGCTCTAGCCTTAAAATAAAAATATTTTAATTAAAATAAACAAATACCTAATTTTATAATTTTCGAAGTAAAATAAAAGAATTGTAATTTTAGGTTAGAGCTTGTATTTGAATATGAAGTATCAACATTCGAGATAATCTACATTTAAAAATTATTTATATTCCTTACAAAATTCCAAAAATTGGTATAAATTTTATATTACATTATTTTTCTGGCATGAATAATAAATTTACATATTAAAACATAGAAAAATTGAAGGCACCTCTTCAATTTTTGCTATCAAATAAAAATAAGGGGAATTTAGCAAAAACATTCATCACAGTTTCCCTAACATGAAAAGTTTTTGTGATATCAACATTCAAAATAATCTAAGTTTTGAAAATTTGTACTTTGCTTACATTCGTAATTTTTTAAGTTTTTAAATTTTTATATTTTGAACAATAATCCTGCTTTCCGCCAGCTTCAAAACTTTATTGCAACTTTCAATTTATTTGAAACTATTATAAGGAACTATATAACAATTAGAAATCACACAATGTTAGTAACTTCTAAAAATTAATTCAACTCTTTCTGGACAAAAAAGTAGAAGTTTCAAATAAAAACATAAAAATATTGAAGGCATTTCATGTTACTTTTTTGCCATCAAATAAGAATATTGAGAAGCGGGAAAATACTTTCCGAACAATATCATCCATTTTCCCATTTCAACAAGAAACATTTCTAATTAATCTTCAAACTAAACGAATCATTTTTGGGTAAAAATGATTTGATTATTTATACATCAAAACGGGGGTTTTATGTAACGCATAATCTATTAAATCCGCCATCCTCTTAACCCG
The DNA here is from genome assembly GCA_032362435.1 of Melikaiella ostensackeni. Lineage (NCBI taxonomy): Eukaryota > Metazoa > Arthropoda > Insecta > Hymenoptera > Cynipidae > Melikaiella > Melikaiella ostensackeni. Next base: position 17,283,028 of record JAUMHM010000050.1, on the reverse strand, counting down.
TAACACTATATAGACTTACCGTTTTGATCCGTCGTGTAGATTATATTCCTATAATATCAAACGAAAAATTTTACCCTTTTTCAAGGATTATTTTATTATTATTATTGTTAGGGTAAGACCAAAAGAGCCCTTGACGCTTAGGTAATCCCATTGCGTCCCCTTGTAGACCTATGCGTGACCCCAAAGCCCTCTCCATACGGAGAGGAGCGCAGTCACGCTCTTGGCGGATATGCCTGACTCACTGATGCAGTTACTGCCCATGAGTGCCAGATGCTTTCCCGCAATTGCGGGGCAGTGACAAATGATGTGAATAGCTGTCTCATCATCCATTCCACACAGGCGGCAGAGAGGGCTATCTGCGTGCCCTATCTTATGTCTGTGATATTTAAGGTTTCCATGCCCTATAAACATTTCTGTTAGAACCTTGA
>JAUMHM010000050.1:17268922-17282500 GCA_032362435.1 Melikaiella ostensackeni | reverse complement strand
CCAACCATTCACTCCATATTCTTTTAAGACTTCCCAAAGTTTAGATCTATTCACCTTATCGAAAGCTTTTTCAAGATGAACAAATGCACAGAAAACTCTTTTATTTACTCTCAAACTCTTTTCTATGATCTGTCTCAAGCTGAATATCTCATCCGCACATGATCTCCTTGGCATAAATCCACATTGGACTTCCAGATCATTTCCTTAGCTATTTTCATGACCTTCCCAATAAGTATTTTGGTAAATATTTTGCCCACGGTACTTAGTAGGCTAATTGCTCTATAATTGGTACAGTCGCCTTTATCACCCTTTCCCTTGTAAAGTGGGACGATAATCGCCCTTCTACAATCATTTGGAACTTCATCATTCACAGCACACATATTCATAAATTCTCTCAGTCACACGAACAAGTATTGAAAAATAAGCGCATGGAAGAAGCTGGCATATTTTTTTAATGTATTTTTTAGAAAAGCGACCTGATTCGCGCTTTCATTAATACTTTTTTTTTACTTGGGAAGTGATAAATTACGATAGTATGATTAACATCTTTATTGGTTTTACATAGATATTATAAAATTTTAAAAATTGTTTAATAATGCCACTATTCAACATTTTAATTGAGATGTAGCGCTTGTTTTTAGGTGAATAAATAAAATACTTCAGTTTCTATTATATTATGTGTCTTCCTGTTCCTTCCTCAGGCAAGATAGAGTTACACATACTCGCGAACATGCAGCATCTTTTATTATTTAACAAGCGCACCTACTACCATACATCCTGGTTAAATATACCGTGGCTATTCCCATATTTATTACTTACCAAAGGCTGTCTAATTGGCTAGCTTTCAGTGTCATGGTCGTAAAACTTTAACGAGGTTAGTTCGTTGAATTAGATGGAAAGAACAAAACTCCTGCAGAATGCACATGGTTTTCATGATGTAAAATACGTGGTACGAATTACTATAAATCGTGAAGTGAATACAAATAATATAGTTGCTCTTTAAATTCCTAACAAGAACATAATTACGCCTTAGAGACGTACAAGTCAATTATTTCTGATTGTTTGTTGCTGCATTACAAAATCTATATGCCTTTCTTAGCATAAAAAAGGCTTTTAAAAACGAAATACTCAATTTCACAGAGAGTATTACAAGAAAATTTTATTTCATTCAAGTGCTAGCCGAGAGAAAAGGAAGGAGTGTAAATGAAGAGACGACTGGCTTCCATGCTTTTCTTGAGAAACATTTTGAAAGCTCCCTCGTGAATTTCGATATTTGTGGCGTCTAAATATTTGGATCGCAGAGCACGTACATGAAATACACACGAAAAAGAACTAGAGTTTCCACCGCGGGCCGTCAACAGGGCGAGAAGTTAAAAAAAAAGATGGTGATACAACGAAAGAACGAAACCTGTTTTAGGGAGCGTATGATCATTCCAAACGCGTGCACCGCGCAACTTGGTTTTGCTCTCCTTCCTTGTTCATTCAGTTTTGAAAAAGCTCTTCTATGGTTCCTTTTCAGAAAAAGAGCTTTCCTCTGAATGGAAATTCATTACAATATCATTGAAAACCATAAATTTCAATTACTGCAATGTTATTTTGATTACAGTACCGTCCAGGAGTATATAACTATATAAGTATAAAATTTTTTCTCCAAAATTCATAAAAACATGTCTGAATTCTACCAAATAGCAGCCCTAAGCGGAGTTATTAAGGGGATATGCCAAAAAAGTGGAAGTCTCAGCGTTTTCTTGAATTGATAAAATTTTCTAAAATATTGGATTCCTATTTTTAAGATAAATTTGCATAGAATTGTTTTAACTTATGACGAAAATAACGAAACCTTAAAAATATAATGGAACTTTTTTAGTTTCTTTAGTTTTTTTACTTTACTTTACTTACTTACTTACTGGTATACTTTACTTTACTTTTTTTAGTTTTTTTTATTTTCCAGTAGGACCAGTAGAACAGTAGACCATTAAAACAAGAAACCAACATCAACTTCATCAATTCTCACCCTGGTGGAAAATTAATAAACATGTTCAACGGTAACAAAGTTATGCTGAATTTTTTCATATCTTAAAAAATTGTTTAGAGTCCCCAAAGTTGCTTTCATATCGATAATTTGGACCTTTGTAGTTTGATAATATTAATTCTCTACAGTGTTAAATTTATTATCAAAACAATACAGGTCGTAAAGCATTAAGTCAAGAAGAAAATGCCGCTGCTTACAAAAGATAATTGGGTTAATTAAAAAAATCTTCAAATTCAGTTTTGTGGCCACACAATGAGTTTTATTAGCAATTGAAGTTTCTAGCCTAAGCTGTCTGGAATTGAAGCAAGATGCCAGGTGAGGTGAGTCATGCTAGGAGACCCAGTGCATGTTGTATGGGTGACTGCGGGGTTTCTTCGACATCGGATTACGCAACTGCCCCACACTACTTTCTCACCCGCATAATCTACTTATAACCCTTTACTTTCGCATCGCTCCTTATCGTCGCCGCGACATTACACCTTTATCCGTTTTTGTCCCTTAATACTTTTAGAACACTGAATAGCCTACCAAGCACTACATGCCCTTATAAAAATCTGGCTTCAGCAAAAATTTTCTGACTTGCATCTAAAAATAGTTTCTGAACGCTCCACCAAAAAAGATCATTGAAAGACGGTGAATATTAAAGTTAAGAAATTGAGATTTTACAATTACTGTATGCCCAATTACTCTTTAAAGGAAAATAAGATACATTTTTGCTTTACATGTACTACAAAGAAGTTGCTTTTTAAATATTGATTATATGTAACACTGTTAAAAATTTCTATTGTAATTTCACAATAAATGTATTGGAAGTTTGTTACCAAAACGTTATGTAATTTCACAATATATGTTTTGTACACGGAATTATGAGAAAATGAAAGTTTCTTGCATATATGGTTTCCATTATATTTTTATTCATGATAAAAAATCGTTGGTCTTAGCATTTGATCATACATAAATCAAGAATTAAGTATCACGTATAGGTGAACAATACCCAAAAACGTATTCTAAAGATGAAAATTTCCCACATGATAAATTGTTTCTAGGTTAGGTATGTAACTGATTTAATTTCTCAATGATTTGTATTCTAACGAAGATTCTTGATACAATCAGCATATTAAGTAAATGGTATTTCACGATATTTTCGGTCAAGTTACTTCAGTAATAATTCATAAAATATTTAAACTATATTTGAACAAAAATATATTTGAAAATTACAATACTTGTATTGTAACTTTACAATGAATTTATTGAAATTTTGCGTTACAATACTGTGCTCGCAATTTTACATTATAATTTGTATTGTAAAATATTGTAAAATCACAAACATTTTTAACAGTGAATTTAATGGATTATTTTCTTTATTTGTTTCAGGTAAGTTTCTCTCGTCATCTATCTAACCAGCTTCTACATTTAGGTGAGAAGCTGACAAGGCTATAAATAATTTTTTCAAATTGCAGGTTTGAAAATAGTATTTCTAATATATGTACTAGTTTTACACTTTATTTTAAATAATTTTCTTTTTTTGTCTGTGTTAATTCTATAGGGATAAGAAAACTGTTCTTTGAAAGTTCGCTTTTATCGAGAAAGATGACATTATACATATGTGAATTATATAATTAGGTTCATGGGGCATCAACAGTATATGGCGATATTCCGCTTGTAAGCTAACATAATTAAAAAACAATATTTTCCAAGTGAATGACCATAAACTAAATTTATACAAGGTAGGTGTCTACATATTTTGTACATACGAGTACATACCTTTCAAACTCATTGGAAATATCAGACGCGTTGACTCTCCGTCTGCACATAAAACAGGATTGCCGTCACATCGAGGCATGGCTGACTGGACAACTGTTAAAGCGCCCGTCTCCTATCCCAGGGCGCTTGTTACTCATAGGCGTTCTCGCATCTCATGGAATGCTCAACATAAATTCTTAAATATATGATATGAAGAGTGCCTAGGCATAATCTCCTAGGCGCAAAAAAATCAGGAGATTCAAAAGACTGCAACTTTTGTGGCTTTGATTTTAAAAGAAAAACAAAAAATCCGTTTCTAGTCCCTATCAAACTCTAATAGATCGTGAAAAGAAGAATTAAAAATAAAACCAATTTCAACAAAAAAATGATTAGAAGTCGACTTTTACCACAACATCTTTCAAGCGCCACTGAAAGAAGAGTATTTTTTTCTTTTTTTTTTTAATACCTAATATTGCAGTGCAATTTAGGCTTTTTTGAAAGTAAAAAATTACATACTTTACAAAACTTCATAAATGTTAAAGGAAATGTCTCAAATATGGGATAAGAGATTCTCTGACAAACTAAAACGTGTAGTCTATTAGAAATAGTGTGAAGTGAATGCTCTTGAGGGAAGTATAAACTAGTGTCATTTTCGTTTTTTCATATGCGTTTGTTAAGGCGAGAGCCTACAAAAAATATAAAATAACCCTGGGCTTATCTTAGGTAACTCTTCAAAGTCTATTTATTATGAAGTAAATAAAGTTTTGCTATTAAATGATGCATTTAGGGTTAGTGGAATAGTATTCCACTGGAGACGTGGACGTTTCTATTTTGATGTTATGTTTTTTAGACATACACATATTATAAGTAGTGGCTAGAATATGGGATGCTTTTCTGAAGTAACATTATTTTTCATTTTTGAGCAGAAAATGACAGCTACACATGGTTCAACATTCTGTGCAATTTTCGTGAACACCTCTATACTTTGCCAGAAGAGGAAGCTTGGATTAATTGTATTGCCTGCAGCAACTTAAACCACACCGAGCGCGCCTGTACAATTCGGGTCTGTGGGATTGCGACTATCGTAAATAACTTTTATACCAGTTCTTTTATTTCAGATTGCGTTAATAAACATTCTCATAAATATTACTTGCTTATTTTCATGTTTCTTGGTGTTCTTTGTACTATTAAAAAATGAAAATAAATTGAACTTGTCAATGTCATTATAAAGGTCAGAGCTGACAGAGAGAATGTGTGGTAGTTAAGTCCCCGCTCTCATTTATTTATTCATTTATTATCCAGGGGAAAAAAGCATTATAAAGTGTCGCGCTTTTCCTAACGCCTTAGCAAGTCACAGAGAAGATGAGAAGGAAAGGAGCGTGTTGACGGTGAGAAAGTTATTACAAGCGCTCAAGAATGAAAAATAATGCCGCTGCAGGCGGAAAATAAGTGTGACTGTAGCTACTTAATGTTCGGCGAAATTTCGCCGAGGGATTTTGAGGTTAGAGTCTACGTGAACAAAGCGAACATTAAACTTATAGAAATGAAAAGGCACCCCAAAAGGGAAACGCCTGGTGATAAATAAGCTCGCAGATATTGTGTTTCATACCTAAAACCTATGGCGGCTCGTATCTCTTTCGAGCAATACCACTCTCTGCTTTCTTAAGGTTTCTCATATAAACCAAGTTCACCATAAAGCATATCAGTATTATTGCCTTCTCTTGAATATGCTACAAACGCTTTTGTTTCAATTCAGTGCGCTTGCATCTCTAAAATTATTATCCTTACTGTAATCGTATGTTCTAAACGAAATGGCAATCTGACACTATTAATATTGTTATTCTGTTAAATACAATCGAAACGTTCAGCTTCAAATTCAGAGAGTAGTAGATTTTCATTCCAAAATGAAAACTTTTAATGAAAACTCCAACCCTCTCGGTGCATACGTATTGTTCTTGCGGTCAGAGTTTGACCTGCAAGCTAGAAGGGAACCTTCATTTCCCTCTCGAATTCCACCTACGGTCAGAATACAATATACCTACCGTCTTAATAGGAAATCGTGTATGAAAATCATGATTACTTAATTGAAATTTCGAGGTTAGGTTTTGACAATATCTCCGGCTATGACGTCAATTAAAACTTCCTAGGGAGTTGTAAGGCTACTTTGTGGTAGTGCGTATGTGAATATCACGATTTTCAAGAAATCCCTAAATTATGCGTCTAAAATTCTCACAACATTGACACGTGTAAAGAAATTTTATAAATAATTTCAAGCTTCATCAATCTAATTCGAATTAGAATGGACAAAGTAAAGATACACATATCTGTGAATGAAATTTGAAATAAAGTATTATAGGGTTAATTGATTTCGTACAAAAAAGAGGTTAGAGAAGATTAAAAATACCTTTGATTTGATATAGTCAAAGTTTAAAAATTCACTCTAAGATTTTGATCACTCTCTAAGGCGTAATCTGCGAGAAATTTGTCACTGCGTGGTCAATGAAAATTCCTACTGATTTTGTTCAGCGGCATACGAGTACTTCTCACTGATTCAAACTTAGAGCGAATCTAGCTATTTGTGTATATAATCTAGAGCATACAATGATATTATTCTCATATTCGACTAATAAAAGTGAGATGGAGCCCTATATTTCAGAGGTCACAATATTTTAATTTTTAATTATCCTTGCACATTAAAAACAATGAATCCCTAATTAGGTTACTATTAAAACAGAAAAGAGAAGAAGAAGAAAATTGTTTCCTGTTCTTCATGAAATCTCACGAGCATACACTAAAGTAGAGTCGATTGAAGATGAGTTTTTACTGCAAGAGGTACATAAAAACGGGCCTCCTTCCGGCACCGGGCTATTAAAACGTTTCTATTGCAGCTTATACTTTCTCGGTGCTTTTATTTCATTACATCGCTTGCGCAGCTAACGAAATTACCGCAATTTCGCAGCACACGGGCACCACTAAATGGTGGTGGTAGTGAAGCAGCTAAGCTCGTGGGGTTTCATAAAGGTTCGGGAGAGTTACAGAGAAAAAAATTTCATCTTTCCTGAAACCGAAAGAACGATGAAATTACGAATATTTATTTCTACCACTCTGTAATCCACAGCATAGAAGCGAAATCTTCAAATAAAAGATATTGTTATCAGGTTTCTTGTGCACTTTATAGTGTAAAGAAAAATTATTTTGGACTTCAATTTGAAAGATAGTCTTTACGATTTTGTAGATGAAACACGTCGAGGAAGGGGGATAGTAGAAGGCGTGTGAGATAGTATATTGACCCCTCTATGCAAAATGGTCATATATGTTGAAAAGGAGGTAAAATGGAAGAGAGGGAGATAAGGAAGAGAAGGTGCTAGTGGTATGCATTGGAGACGTTTTGATAAAATGTAGTAATAAACAGCTAATGATTAATCTAACGTAAATTGTTTATGTTAACAGAGAAAAACGGTATTAAGGTCACTTGTATTGCATTGAATGTATTCACAGTTTGAAGGTGTTTAATCCCACCTAGATTTTTCAGTAGAGTAGCCTACCTCACATTTATCATTATAAGGTACTTTTGGGATAGTACGATTGTAGCTGGTTGGATAGCATAATTTTGCATAAATCATTTAAAGTCTCAACCAAGTGAAAATTGCAATTAAAGCAACTATGCGGCGTAGATATGAGCATATGAGACGCTAAGTTTTAATAACGTGACTTGTTGCACGAATTCACCGGAACCTTTCTCTCCCACGATCCATTTTCTCTTCTGATCTGTACAATCTTAATATAAAGGCGATCTCACGCGCGGTAATAACTTGTCAGCTGCAACGAGCACAGCATTGATAAACGGCACCCAGCTCAAGTAAACCTTTTTTGACGCTCTTTAATGTGCAAAGAGTTTCATTCTCACCTCTCTATTTAAAATTCCAGAGCCAAGTTTTACGTTGAAAAACGAGAACTCTGACTATGGTTTCTTGGCATAGGTCACGAAAAAAAACCTCATAATGAAATGAAATGTAAAGATCCAAAGTATACGATCTCACACTACAATATTTTAAAGCGCCTGGTGCAGCTGTAGGAAAAGAGCGGAGAAGGAAGAGGCAACTGATTTGAAGGAATCTTTGCTTTCTTTACTGTTCGTAATGGTGTAATTGACTTTCCATGGAATTATCATTCTCTCGACTCGTAGAACTTTGCAATGGATAAGGAAGCGGCACAAATTTTCCCTTCTTTGATAGGGACCTTCGACTTTGATAGTGCACCAGGCTGGTATTTCTTCTCCATTTTCTCTGTCAAACGTAAACTCAACTGTACGCGTGTCTTGGGAAGTTTGAAATTTCTACTCACGTACCGACCTTCCGCGAAAATAAATTCGGCCTGACGAACAGACGGAATGAAGGGATTGCTATGGCATTTCGGTTCACTCGTGCAGTCAATCTCGATGGATGTTTCTTGCTTCATGAATCGAAACCTTTCGCGCTAGTTCTGTGCCAGCCAAGATTAATGTCGAAACATTAAAAAAAGAGAAAGAAGGAAATCAAAGAGAGCAACATTCCGTGTGACGAGAAAGATATGATAATTTCAATAAAGCTGCAAATCTGTTCTGATTCAGTCTATAACATTATTTTTTATGATACTAAGATAACTGAGAAATTCAGAAAAGAATATTCACCTCTGAAGAAAATAATTCAACTCAAACATTTTTTTGAAGAGCTCAACTTGTTTCTAAAATTTAATATTGAGTCTGCACCAGGTTGAAATAATGTTGTGTAAAGGGTGGTCAGTCACCTGAAATTGAGTGTCCGGATTGCACGACGACCTTAGCGCGAGGACTCAGCCAGCCTAGTAGGCAAGAGAGGGGATAACGCGTTTCTACGGGCCGAGTTAATTGGACAAATAATTTTGAAACTGCCGTCATTCCGTTAATAATTATCGGATCCTGTTCGTTTTTGCATAAAAATACTCATGAGTCTTTAGCGCTTCCAACGAACCTAATTAAATGACTTATTTTTTAAATTTTCGATTTTTTAACAACACCCGAACTTTTTATAACATTGATGTGGAAATCTCAGTTATAAATTCCAAAACAGACCGAAATGAACAATAACAGTTAAGTTCTTATACATTTAATTATAACATATCCATAATTCAGATCGATTGGTTTGTATTAACAGCAATGACAAGCATAAATAAACAAAGGTTCGATCCGACGCTCGATCGTCACTCTCGATCGACGTATATAGCAAGGCATCTTTTTTACACGCAGCGCCGGACCGAGCCTTTGTTTATTTATGCTTGTCATTGCTGTTAATAGAAACCAAACGATCTGAATTTTGGATATGTTTTAATTAAATGTATAAGAACTTAACTGATATTGTTTATTTCGGTCTGTTTTGAAATTTACAACTGAGATTTCACCTCAAAGTTATAAAAAATTCAGGTGTTGTTAGAAAATCGAAAATATAAAAAATCAGTCATTTAATTAGGTTCGTTGGGAGTGCTAAAGGCTCATGAGTATTTCTATGCAAAACCCAACACGATTCGATAATTATTAACGGAATGAGGGCAGTTCTAAAATTATTTGTCCAATCAACTCGGCCCGTAGCAACGCCTTATCTTCTCTCTTGCCTACTAAGCTGGCTGAGCTCACGCGCTAAGGTCGTTGTGCAATCCGGGCGCTTAATTCCGTTTTTTCTCGCCCGTTGGACCTTCCGATTTGGAATCGCAGGTCTCTGACAGATTTAATTTTCATTTCTCTGATCGTTAAGCTCGCTGCGCGAAACGAAAGTAATGAATAAAAAAGTTGAAAGAATAAATAGAATCTTAATGTCCTTGTCTCGCTGTTTACTCTCTAAATGTTTAATTACATTTTATCAACAATGCCAAAGAGTGTAGCATCCCAGAGTATATTCTGGAAGGCAGTTCAAAATCAACAGTGGCACAGTGCAGAATACACTCAAATGTGTAGAAACAAATCTAAATGTGAATATTATGTACAATTAGGAGGTAAATATTTGAAACAAATTAGAGTGGAAATGGTCTTCTTATAGGAAATCTCAGCTCTGAGGATGAAGCCTGTTATAACTTATTTTAACACCGAAATCGGTTTCGAAATGTCACACTGTTTTCATGTAATATATAAAAATTGAACTATAAAAGGATATGAAATCCGTGCTGTATAAATATTTAGTAGCATAAAAGTAGATGATTATATTTGTATATTGTTATCGATGTTTGAAATACTGAATCCAAATATTAATAAATAATTATATTCTGTACTGTAATTATGACAAAAGCATGAACGAAAGATTGAGTCTAAAAGGGGTAATTCTAATAAAAACTGTACCAAAGACGACCAGTGAAAGCAGCAAATTAAATATTTATGTTGGATGCCCAAAGCCGTCCTTTTATGTGGAACTTTGTATCATCCATCGAATTAAATAATTTATGATCTCAGATATAAGACTGTGACTTTAGAAAAGGTAAGTATACACGATTTCAAAGCTAACGACACTATCCTAGTCTGGTGAGGTACAAACGAGAGCGAACTACTCGGGTGGTTCTCAAGTTCCAAGATAAGCAAAAAGCACTTTTACTTGTGAAACGTAAGTAAGTAAGTAGTGGAGAGTGCCATCAGACAGAAGCAGCGTCCGACTCTCTGTCCATAAATGGCTGGCACGTGCTCGGGACTCTCATACACACTACTTACGTTATGTCTCCCGTGAGCCTTAGTACTGAGAAAAATAACGTCTATAGTCTAAAGTCTTTAAGTTAACAAAACTCTACTGAAATTTGCTAGGTGCTTCTATTGACCATTGTCAAAGATTGTTTTTAAACTTTGCAACGGTTTTTACTGATCGTTGCTAGGGGCTGTTAGTGACAGTTGCTTAGGTTTGTTATCACGAAAATAATAAAATATATTTGCAAATAGCAATATCACTTACAATATTAATGAAATGAAGGAAAAAAATTACAAACACAGAAACAATAGGCCTTAGATTTCTCTCTTTCTAGTTGCTGCGTCTAATCTATGGGAACTACTTTTTAGAGGTCACAATTACCCCCCAATTTTGTCTGATTCGCCAAGAAACTGATCTATGCCAACTGCATTCAAAGTATCGTTTGAAATTAATTAACATGGGGAAAAACGTTCAAAAACTTCGCCTTTATTTAACTTTTTCAATTTTATTCAATTTATTTCGCAGTATTTGATTCTTGCTCTACAGAATAGGTTTGGAGATAATAATAGTGCAATACTAACAAACTTCGAAGCTTTTTATACAGTTTTCTAAATATAAGAGTTGAAGACATTAAAAACCTTGGTGACAAAGCTTGAAGACAAAAAATTGTATTGTCTGCCAACTCCAACACATGGCCTACAGAATAAAAAATTTAAAAAGATTGGAAAGACACAAACAAAAAAAAACATACATGGCGACTTTCATCTAGGAAAATGACATAGAAATGGTGGCCACAGGGCATGATGGAATTACAATGAAGGCCGGGCAAACTCTCGTGTGTCTTGTGGACACGGAACGATCGAACAATGACAGCTCTTTGCATCTACCTCGCAAGTGCCTCGGCATGTCCCTGGCACGTGGGTATGACTTCAAAGTTAAGAACCAGTGATGGCCTCGCACCTACGAGAGCACCAATCACAAGGACAATCATTCTAACCGACTGTTCTTCAAACAGTCGCAGTAGCTCATCCCTTATCACGTCTCTATTTCTCTCCACCTGTTCCCTCTCCTCGAATCTGATGTTGTAGTCATCCAGAGCCGAGAATTCAATCACAAAAACAGTTCGTTTCTCGAAGTCGAGGAGAATGATGTCAAGCCTCAAGTGTTCAACAGAGACTATTGGCAAGAACTTGTAGTTCCAGTAAATTCGGCACTTCTCGTTCTCAGCAACGGACTCCACATCCCTCAGCGCGTTCGGCAGGACAGGGTCGAAGTTAACACAATAAGAGCGATGAACATGGTAGTAAAGCACTCTTTGGGCCACATTGTGTCTGTAGATATAAGTTGTTCCCGCGTGAGTGGGACACCCGGGTAGTATGCCCTGTAGGTACTCAGAGTGTACATGACATGCTCTGCACCGATCGCTGGGGACTTCTTGACGTAGAATGTGGCTACGGTATGCTAAGGTGGAAATGACACCGTCCTGGCACGCGAAAATGAAACCTTCTTTGCCTGAATTAAGTCCGGATGACTTAAAGAAAGCAAACGTTAGCTTCATCGCCAAGGACTAATTCTTTACATTTCTGTAGAAGTTTCCGTGCATTTTCTTGGCGTGGAGCTGTTCGCGAAAATTCTTGACCTCTGTTTTCTTCACCGTGCTTTTAGAAGTGAGGAATCTAGATGGAGTAATGCACTTGTCTCACTACTGATATTAAGATCTAGGCCTGCTCCGCGGCTTTGTAAAGGAACGCTCCTTTGCCAATTATCTCGTGATTCCTGACCATTGCCAAGAGACGATCTCTTCCATTTGCGGCAGGATAATTTGGTTATAAAGACATTTTAGATTTAGAAATCCGTGCCCGCCTTTACGGCGTGGGACGTGTAAGAGCGGGACGGACAAGTTGATATGCAAGATCTTCTTCATGAGCATAATCTTATACGTGGCAATGTCGAGGGCCGTGAGATCGTATTTTACCCATAGAACCACCCCAAACGAATAGGGTAGAACCGGGACGGCAAGCATAGCAGTCGCAGATATCTTATTCAACGCCGACAGATTGGAAAACCAAATCTGTCGAAGGAGACGTTTGTATCTGCTTCGAAGAGCCTCCTTCACTAATGATGTATCTTGAATGCATACCTTAGGCACGCCTAGATTTAGGTAGGTCTCTGTAGTGCTAAGGTGTCTAATAGCACTCCTGTCCACGAGCTCAGGGTCTTCAAGAACGCCAGCAAGTCGTCCTCGCTTCAGATGAACTGACACCCTTGTCCAATCTGGAGTCCATATCAATTTCTCATGTGTACACCTTGACGATCCTTAGAGCATGCTTGAAATGCTCTGTCCCAGACAGAAGCATAGATCTTTAAGTTATTCATATAAAATATATGAGTGACCTTATGCTCACGATTATTAGGCCCGCCGCCGTAGAGGTATCCTTGAGAATTGCGTAGTGCGAAAGATTGTGGGAAAAGATTCTCCCTGACCTATCCCTCTCCTTGTGTATTCTCGTCCTTGCGTCAGATAATACACGTGTTTCATCAACAATGTGGTCGGAAACTTTGACTTGTTAATATTCCTCCTTGTCCTAAAACAGACATCTCTCAGGGGATGCTTGTTTTCCGCGGTCGGTCTTCATGTCACTTCCTCTTTTTCGTCTGCGGCTTGTTCTTTCAGCGGTTGGGGAAGCGTTTCGCGCCCGTATCCTATTCGCGTAAGGTTTTCTACGCGATTTTCAAACAATTGTTGTAGAAGGTGCAAAGGCTCTGGGGTTTTTTGATACCACAGAGTGTGCAAGCGCGCTATATAACCTTTGTAATCGAATATAATTCTGGCATCATAGCAATCCAGCACGTCATCCTGAGTCAATCCGTCCACTTGATACGTCCATTGTCTCGCCGGTCCTTCATCGCGTTTCCATCAAAATTATTTTCAATACCCCGAACTCTAGGACGATCGACACTGTTTGCCGACCAATTATCGGGCGCTCTGCGCGTTCGACCATTCGTTGGACCATTTTGAACCGCTATCACAACTGCGTTCGGTTGTGTCACAGTTGTTCTCTGGACATCCCTGGACATCCACGACTGCTTATTAAATTTTCTAACCGAATTCAGCAGAAATCCTTG
>JAUMHM010000050.1:17206968-17217206 GCA_032362435.1 Melikaiella ostensackeni | reverse complement strand
ACATCAATGGGTGAAGAAGGAGAATATGAGTCCTTCGTTGCAAAGTCAATAAAAACGTCAAAGTAGTATATTCTTTCCTACTGTAATCCATACTACTAAATAATAAAATTCCAACTTTTCGTAGTGTATAATAAAAATATGAATAAACGTGAGAACGAATTTCTCATGGTATTTGCATCATTGGGATTTTCTTATAAAAATATTGGTGGGCCATCACTTAATCCTTCAGCTGCCATGAGTACCATCTTAGTTATCATTAGGGGCTTGATCAAATGATCAGTACCACGCCAGTGGTCATGCCTGCATGACTCGGCCAGTAATCGGCCAGTAGAAATTTTCCCTCTAGGATCTGTAGATAAAAACTTAGCCCAATGGTGAAGCGAATGTAAGGATATTATCCCCATTTCAAAGATTATTTAGCTACTCAGACCACATCTGTTCCAATGGAACGTCTATTTCCCAAAGCAGGAATGCGACTGGTTCTAATGGCGAACAAATTAATTCAAATTTTATCTATATTAGTTTTTCTCTCCTCGTCTCAGTGAATAAGCCGTTAATTCCCAAGCGAAAAATTTAAATGCATTGCATACTCGAAGGATGCATTTTAATCATTCGCTTTATGCATCTACTAGAGTTGAATCAGGATGAATGTAAGAAGGACTTGCTAATTGCGACGCGATGGAGGAATAAAATAAAAAAAGCTGTAATCCATGATAATGAAGCGAGGATGAAACGGAAGTGCTTCCTCCGTGATTATGTTCACTGACACTCGCCATAGTAATTTTCAGGATTCAGTTTCTAAAGCAGGAAGTTCATTTTGACCCTAGTCACGCATTAAAGACGGCGTCGTTTCGAGATAGAATCTCGAGACGATCGTGAAGCGTAAACGAACCTACCTATCCAGCTACCAGTACTATAGCAATCCAGGGTCTTCGCAAGTCCAATGGAGCTGACTTCTAATTGCTCCACGTAGGTACCTACCTACGAACTCGAAATTAAATGAAACGACGAGGACAAAAGGGGACAAGTCGCGAAACGCGCGATTCTCTTTGCCAGCGTACGTGATGCACATTGTAGCAAGACTCGCACAATGCAGCCGTTAGCGCCGGGTACGATAGACTCAGATAGACCGTTAGAGGACGTGGAAGGAGTGGAGGGAATTCACTGGAGAGAAAATTGGGAAGGAAAGGGTGGCTTGCAGGAGGTACAATAACTTGGCAAGCTCTGTTATGCAAATTCGAACGTATTACGTTCCGAAATGCCTAGAAACCACTTCCAGCCGGAGAAGAAGCTCGTAAATTTCCTATCGATCTTCAAAAATATCGCGATAACCCCCCTCCCCCTCATATTGAAATGCGAGAAGCTTTCCGCCTTTCAACAACAATTAATATTTCAGTATTTTTTGACATGCGGATTGGGAATTTTTTCATCGTATATTGGCCTGGACAACATGCCTTATGATGACATACGTTATACGGAGCGCACGAACAAGTGAAGCAAGCGCAAGGCACAAGCCCACTTGTGCCTCAAAGCAGCTCGTGTTTTTTTTCAAGTTTAAAAGTTATTTTCTAGGAAGACTCCCAGTGGAAAATGTAAATTTTGCCCTATGTGTTTGGCCAATATCGGCCGGGCGCCCGGCGTATACAACCCAAGCTTATACCAAGATTGGGACAATCGTGAGTGTTAGTAATTTCCCACTTAACTTGTCCAATATAACCAGAGCCCAAGACTTTAAATATGTAAATTGGGAAGTGATGTCCGATCGAACCTTAACCCAAATTTTCGCGGGGAAGGAATATCCAGAGAAGGAATATCCAGAGAAGTTTCATCCTTGCAAGGGTTGTCCCAGTTTCCTTTAAAATCTAAACTTTTATTTTCGTTCTTGGGAAGCGATTTTCTGGGAAGCCATTGATTAAAGGAAGTAATGTTCTGAAAATACTTGTTTCGAAAGGTTCAACCTAAAAAACGACAAAATCAGGCCAACACATGGAAAGAAAGTTGACTGTCTTAAAGAATTTTTTGTTTAAATTATGAAAACCGATTCCATGTGAGAGCATCATAGAACCAAAGACATCTCTTTGACAACGAATGTGAAAAATGACGTTCCAAAGTTGTGCGAAATTGATATTTTATAAAAATCATTTATTTGCGTGAGCAATCTGAATTGCTGCACTATTAAGAGAGTTTTGAAAATTTATTTACCGCGATTGTCTGAAGTTTAACACCAATGGTTTCTCAATTTGTAGGAATAAAATTTTCATAAATTTAAGAAAACGGAATATCCATGTCATGAGTATGAAGCTGTCTCAAATAAAATAGTATATTGTGCGACAAGTGCGCGAAGTAGGTGATTTAAGACGAGTGTGAAGTTTGCCACCGGGGCGAAGCGAGGGTAGCATTCATACGAGTCTAGAATCACCTACGCGCACTATTTTTTGTGAACAATTGAGTTCGAAGTGTGCGAATAACTAGCTAATTTTATTCGTGCATGGTTAGGTGTGCGCGAATAAATTCTGCCACGACATTTGAGAATCGGGCACTTCGCGTACGCCACATAGGCACGAGAAACCGAACTTCGCACGCAGTTATTTCAAAAATACAATTCTTTAATTTAGCTGTGTTTCGTCACTGAGTAAAGTGATCCGCTTGTATCGATAGGCAGCTTATATTTTTTCCGTGCATGTTTTGAAAGATTATCCCAATATATCAAAAAAGCTACACGTGGTTATAAATGTCTTACAATAATTTCTAAACTAGATCAGTATATAATAACAACTGGAAAAATAGAAGGGGAGAGTCGGGTAGTACCGGACACTCAAGACTTTTTATTAATAATCTAGCCGGTTTCGACGGAAATAGCAATATAAAACGTCAATTATTGAATGTTACTGTATTCACAAAAAAAAAGATTATTTATTAGTTCTTTGCAGAAACAAATGAAATCTAACATGAAAAAATCTGCCCGGGATTACCCGACACAAAAGGGCCAGGGATATCCGACTGTGATGTGATACAAAAAACTGCAATGAATAAGAAAAGACGTGAAATTATTGAAGAAAAATTACAGGTCACATAGTTCTAGAATGAATTCATGTATCCTAATCAAAACCGATCTAATGTTTTTTGTAGGTTTTCAAATATTTAATAATAAGGTTAATGTACTTGGTTTTATAGAGACGAAATATTTAGATCGGATTTCCGTTTAAGCTAATGAGAGATATCAGTCCGTTTTTTTAAATTACGGTTTGGGGCAATATTAAAAGATAAAAATGTTGATTTGTCATCGCAAAAAGTACACTTTATTCAAAATCATGAGTGGCCGGGGCTACCCGACATTCCTCTAAATTAGTCTTCCCATTGAAATAATTACAAAAACTATGGGATACCTACATTGAGCAATGAGCACCTTTCATACCACTCTCGACAGATAAGGTGCTAACTTGTAAAACACTCATTATGGTATACAATTTAAAATAGCTTTCTTACTCTAGCGCAAATTTAAAAAGTACCAGTTTTAAATGTTTATAAGAAATCAATAAAACACTCGTAGAAAAGGCATTGGGAAAAAATCAGGAATTGAGATATTTAATCTAACAGTGCAAATTCTATTCTGCTCTGAAATCGTGTTAACTTAATATTTCCATTAGGAATTTTTTCGTTCGAAGCTACCAATGTACTTTCTATCACTATAGTCAGATAAAATAGATTGAATTTACTAGAAGTAAATTCACGTTCCGTTTTTTATTGTCTTCGTTTACGTCGTGTCAACCAGTCAGGTTGTTTCCACAACGTAACCACAGGGCGCCACGACCTCCGGCTAGCTAATTCTGGAACCATCACTTTTTTCGATAACTACTAGCAATTTCCTTGGAAAAGTCCGACCTACGTTGTCACGGGAAATTGCGTTTGGTGTCCCCTCGCGTTCCATCTCGGCGGTCGTTAAAGGAAAACTTCTTTCTTAAGAAGGTTCTCATCGGCTATTTGAGGACTAGGTCACCAAATATAATATTAGTCTCACGCACTTTCTTCGTCCTGGAAAATTATAATTAGAAGCTAGATCTCAAAAGATTCTATCCAAAGAATGTACAATTATGCAACCAATCGATAAAGATAAATTTCTTTTATGGTCTATGAATTATTTATACATACCATGTAAATGTGTATCAAAAATGCCCCGACTAGCGCTCAACCATCACCCGCCCAGCACCCGTCTAGGCATTTTAATAAAAAAAATAGCCTGACTAGTACCCCACCAGAACCCATCTAGGAATTTAAAAAAAAAATAGCCTGATTAGTATCCGCCTAAGAATTTTGACTATAAATAGCCCGACCAGCGCTCGACTAGTACTCACCTAGAGATTTTCACAAGAAAATGGCTTGTCCAGCACCCGACTAACGCCCTATTTTT
Source organism: Melikaiella ostensackeni (assembly GCA_032362435.1). Lineage (NCBI taxonomy): Eukaryota > Metazoa > Arthropoda > Insecta > Hymenoptera > Cynipidae > Melikaiella > Melikaiella ostensackeni. The sequence goes on along the minus strand of JAUMHM010000050.1, from coordinate 17,212,798 downwards.
ATTAGTATTCCTACACGGGAAGCGAGAATTATGCTCTAAACGAGAAAACGAGAAAACTGTAAATTCACAAACCTACTGCATCATATCTGTACACTCGCCTAATTTCGACATTTCGCATGAGGGAAATTCAACATTCGCATGTACGTAACATCAAAGCCTGCAGCACAGTGTACCGTTAACGACCCTTTGTCCCGCTCAGCAACTGTTTTATACAGTTAAGCCGATCATATCCACAACTACGTATGTACCATAAATCTGTCAATGCGGATAGAGACGGAACAATACAATTTCAGCCACAATTATCACTTGCACACGCCTGCCTTGTAAGTTACTCAATTTCTTTTAAATCAAAATAAAATACTCTATAGAAAATTGATTTTAAAAAAATTTTCCAGTTTTAGAAAGGGATGCAATAAAATCATAATTAATCGAAAAGTACCAAAGTAATATTAAGTATAAGCAAAACCTGACCTGAAAATATTCAATTTTCAGGTCACCTCTGCCTGTTTCCGGGAACGATCCCAACATTTTGAATCGGGAGTTCTGCGGGCGGTCCTGACACCCGACTCAAAGTTTATTGAGTTGAGTCTGTGATTTAAAGTATATTTGTAAAATCACAGAAAAGAATTTTCTTAATCATTTAATGAATATGATATAATACATATATATATATAGGTTATATAACCACCGCAGGGTCCTACTGGAAGCAAATGCCATAGAAATGACATCAGCCTCCAGCAGAACCGCGGTAAAACACACCTATGGCCACGTCTCACAACCGTGAAATGGGTGGCCACTATATATATTACATAATTACCACGCTAACTACGCAACCACACTTCGCTACCATTCAGTTCGGTTCGGTTCCTTTGGAATCGAATCGGAGGGTCTATGACACAGCCACCGGACGTGTCTTCAGGTTGCGGATAAAGGGTCCCTGCACCGTGAGTTTCTGCTGAATTCAGTTACAAAACTTAATAGGCAGTCGCGGACAATTGTCCAGGCATAGTGTCGAAGGAAAAACCCCCAAGCTGAGGCGTAAACAACCGTGCCCAAAGCTGAATGGCACCTCGGTGTGGTGTCCTGTAACGCTGTCTCTGGGATACCAGGCGACCTTCAGTTCAGTTCAGTTTATGATGCGGCGACAGCTTCAGCCGATTCAATTCGGTGGGTAAAGCCGACGGTGGATCAAAAGACCAAAGGGTCCCTGCAACAGCTGAACAAGAAGATTGGCTGGGCAAGACAGAATGCGTCTCGTATTCAGTGTGTGATTCACTAAATAACATCTGGTAAGCCTTTTACTGTAAGGGTCCAAATGTTCGCTCACGAACTGAGGAAAACCAGATTTACTATTTTATCTGGAAGACATCGTCTGACAACTAACAGCATCACCATCCAGAAGGGCGTCTTTCAGGGCGATACCATGAGCTCTCTTCTCTTTTGCATCACGCTTTGCCACTATCTCTCGCACTACGCAATTATCATGGGTACCTCTACCGTGGACCTGATAATCGTGAGGATGAGGTCACTTATACATTTTATATGGATGACTTGAAAATCTATGCTTCTGGAACAGAGCATTCAAGTATGCTCTGAGGAACGTCGTGGGGTACACGCGGGAAATTGGTGTGGACTTTGGACCAATCCAAAGTCCACACCAATTTCCCACGTGGCACAGTTGTCAAAACAAGTGTGCCAAGATTCATCTGTAGCAAAGACGAACTGCTGGAGTTTGTGACGACTGTGAGCTCGTGGACAGGAGTGCTATTAGATACCTTGGCGATGGAGAGACCTACCTACTCGTATACCTATGCGAGCCTGACAACCGCATTCAGCATATAACATCAATGAAGGAGGCTCTTCGAAGCAGTTACAAACATCTCCTTTATAACCTTTGTAACCGAATCACCCTGGGTACAGCTTACATAGTCGCAAACGGAAGAGATCCTCTCCTGGCAATAGTCAGGAATCACGAATTAAATGACAAGGAAGCTTTACCTTACAAAGCCGCGGAGTGAAGCACGGGTGAAGAAAATAGAGGTCAATAACTTCCACGAACAGCTCCACGGCAAGAAAATGTACAGAAACTTTCACAAAAAGCGATAGGTGTAGAGCGTATCATGTACACTCTGAGCACATTGGACACATATTATCCGGGTGTCCCACTTACGCGGGAACGAATTATATCTACAGATACAATACATCTCAAAGGTGCGAAGCCATTCCTGATTCATAACCTCAAAGTCACACCCGCGTGCTAAAAACATGCCAAGGGACTTGAATGATGGATACAGAGAGCTACAGTTTGCTCTTCTTGAATTGTCTGGACTTAATTTAGGCAGAGAGAGTTTCATATTCGCGCCAAAAGAGGCCTGACATCGTTCTCCTTGATTTCGAGAAATAAACTATTTTCGTGATGAAAGTTTCGGCTTCGGCCGACTAGAACATCACAGTCAAGGAGAAAGAGAGAAGGAGAGGTATCGAGACCTGATAAAGAAGCTGCTGCGACTGTTCGAAGGATATTCGGTTAAAATGATTTTCCTTATGATCAGTGCGCTAGGAGGTGCGAAGCCATCACTGGTTCATAACCTCGAAGCCATACCCGCGTGCCGAAAGCATGCCAAGGCATAGGTGTAATTTACTGCTGTTCTACTGGGAGCCAGTGTCATTTCGTTCGCTCCTAGGGGGACCCTGCGGTAGTTATTTGACCAATTTTTTATTTATATATAAATATATGATTAAACCGTTTGTGAATTTATGAAATAATTTAGCTAATAAATTTGGTTGTGCGTGGAGGTTGGTGGGGGTGTGGAGCTTATTTATAATTGTCTAAATTAATCAATTCACTTTATTACATTATAAAGTAGTCCATTAGTTTTCTAAAACCTGAAAATTCATATCGCTTATAAGTTCATATATCCTCAGATTTTGAAGTGATTCACAGTAAACGGGAGTTTCTAAATTTATTTATTTTCAACTGTTCATTTCTGAAGTAATTTTTGAAGAGAAGAATGGTTGGGAAAGGTGATGAGAAAGAGTAGAAGGAAAGAGGAAGTGGAATTTCAGACTAAAGAAAAAAAAACGCGAGGCGATGGTTGAGCTCTAATGGAACGATAAAGGAGATTAGGGTGCGGAGAGGATCGTTAAAACGAAACGAGCCAACACCGGACCGATGTGCTTTCTTTTCTCCCACCTTACTTTTCGTCTAAGATTCTGGCATAAATGCACAAGCGTTACTAGCCACGGAAGAAGCAACGAGGTTTGATACTGCCTCATACCCTCATATAGCTGACGATCCTGAGGCATTGACGTGGCTTTTAAATTTTAATATGCTGAAACATGGATGAATAGAAATGACTTGAAGAAGGATGAGCTATGAATGACGTGATAAATTAACGAGCTTGACATTATCGATTTTTGCCTTTCACGCAGAGTGATTCACGGTCCTGACATTGTGAGATACCATTAGAAAAGTGAATTCGCATTATAATCATAATGTCATGCGAATATATTTCCAGAATCTACTTCTGATATAGTCAATCTGATAACTGGAAAGATCAATTATCTTTGTTGAATTGAAGAAAAAAGTATCAAGGAAATGAGAATATTTTTGAAGTGAACGTAATATATGTTTCTCCTAAAATAATGACTGATGATCAACAATAGAACACTAAAAACAAAATATTATTTCAAGACTCATTTCAGGTATTAAAATGAGACTCAGAAAAAAGAGTCACGAGTGGTACTACAATCAGAGTACTGGTGCCTGGCGGGTACTCAGAGTCATTTTTTTACATTGAAAATAAGAGCATGAAGTTATCCTATTTAAAAACAGGTCTCACGCAAAAAATGATACCGCGAAAAAAGAGATCTCTCCTTTTTATAGTGAAATTGTAATATTATTATTATCAAAAATTATATCTCAGTCTTAAGATGGTTATAACCCAATATGTCGAAAGCACTTTTTGAGTTGGATATTTGTACCAAACTGAATGTCAAAACACGGGGCTATCCCGGTTTATATCATCAGTCACGGACACATTTTGGTAATGCAATCAAGTGATCTGATGAGAGTGATATGCATAATTTGACATATTGGGTAGTCTGGTATAATTTTTACCCCACCATCCAGGGGCTGGGTTACAGCCAAGTGCATGATGGGGGGACCTACAGCTTAAATAAAATAACGGTTCTTTTTAAATCTCTATTTTATATGTGCCACAGACAAACTGGACGAGCACAAGTGAGAGAAGAATATTTATCTGGTATATAAAATCCATGTGTAAGTTTCATGTTTTTTGCACACGCCTCATAATTATACATACGTAAATATGCATATGTTTGATTGTCTGCATTGATCAGAGACTTGTATGTGTATGACGATAATGGAACATTTGCATTTATTATTCAATTTTGTTGAAGATACCTTATTATGACTAATAATTTACTTTTTCGTCAATGCATTAATCAACCTGTTTAAAATAAAGCACGATAAGAATGTATATTTTTTGTGCAGCATTTGTAATAAACCTACAACGCGTCGTTGTGTCCGAGTCGTCTATTGTCACTTCTGGTCTCATTTGCGAGAATGAGAGCGGGTTTTCGCCTGGATTGATGTCGGGGGCGCGGTTATAAACGCGCGAGCTGTTCGGTTTACATCAGGACAGGGAGGGTCGAGCTTAATCTCTGATGTAGGACGAACAGAAGCTAGTGAGATTTAGGTCAGCGGATAACCAAGACTAATATATGCACATCGATTTCAAAATGTACAGTTATTTATACATGTAATGTTTAAACGTGAATTGATATCTTTATCTAACATCTTTAATCAATGGACTTTGACTCTGAGGTAGCATATTTTGTATTTTTATAAATAATAAAAAAAATATTCTATTTTGAAAATTATCTTATTGACTATTCACTGCTGTTATTAAAATCAGAAATTTGTTCACTCAGTCAAACCTGTTGGTCGACTGCATTTGATTGAGAAACGAAATTTGTATTAAGTCGACCAAACTCGTTTGCTTCAATCAACCTAAGTTTTTAGTTGATTCGTTTTGTTAATTTGTTGATTTCGTCTAATACTTTATAAGTGATTTAACTAAACTTTTGATTGAACCAACCAAAGTTTGTTGGTTGAGTCAACCAAATATTTTTCTGAGTGTCTGTGTACTATCTCTATATTATAAAACGAACTCAACGACGCGTCGCCGCCGCCGTGTCAGGAATTGACATATACCACCTTTTTCCTTACAACCCCTCCCCAGATACCACTTTTTCCCCTTTACGTGCATCGAGATACCAGCATTTTCCTGCTACTCTCCACAGATACCACCTTTTTCCCTGCTCCACCACCCAGATACCATCTTTTCCCTTTAAAATTTTTTAAAATATCCTAACTGCCCGCTCAAACTCCAAATACCCGTCCAGCCTCTCTGAATTTCCCGCACGAAAGCGGATTCAAGGGTTAATGGACAACTCAGTGATCGGTTTGTTATTTGGCAGGGCATTATGCAAGGTAGCATTATATCCTCTTAGTTATTCAATATATGTCCTAAGAATGGCTCTCTTAGACTATAATTCCACCGATGAGGCTTAAGCGGCGTTGCGTGGTTTTGGCATGGCTTATAGGCAGTGGCGTGGCTTATACCACAGGGCTGAAGCTAGCATAGGAACTTCCAGTAACAAGTCTGACTTCCGGACCAGTTCAATATGGGGTCCTTTTTAGGGACTTTAAAAATATTCAGTCTGCAAAAATGTGGTGAACTTCGAAATCGTTAGTGTGGTAGCACTGATATTATGGCTAAAGCAAAGCTGGCAAAGCCATGTC
>JAUMHM010000050.1:17185398-17197175 GCA_032362435.1 Melikaiella ostensackeni | reverse complement strand
TTATGTACCATTGTGTACAATATTTTAACATTTATGTTCCAAAAATATTTTATTGTCATTAATTTTTCAGATGATTAGGCATTTCTTGTATCCATTTCTATTATCTCATATTTACTTTATTTGATTTTATTGAAAATTTTGCAAATATAATTGTAATGTCGTTTTGGCCTATACTAAATTCAATTAAAATCAACGTTTCTAGACAAAAAAATTGTCTATCGATTATATAATTTTTCAATATTCTATTACAGCTTAAAATGATTCTGAAACGTGTATAATTTATCCTATACCTGTTTTGTTTTCCTATAAATTTCCCCTCATGAGGTAGTCTAAATTGGCTTCGAAACATGTTGAGTCCCCAGTGGTATAAAAAGGACGGAGAAAAGAAAGAGTGTGAGGATAGTTTTGGTTGACTCTTTCTTTTTTCTCCCTCTTTTTTTTCTGTTGTGTACATTCATTGCGCACCTGTCTCTGATGAGCCGGAAAAACGGGTAGTCAAGAAGTCTTTTTTTGATTTGTGAACTTTTTGGGTGTTTTTTTTTTAGTACACAAAAAATTTTCATAAGAAAGTAGATTTTATTCCGATCTTTAATAAATTTAAAAATAGAGACATTAAGCAAGGATTGGTTCCAATCTGCAGGGTTGCCTATGTATAATGAAAATTTGTTTTAATTGAAATTTGAAAGATTGACTTAATTTACCAAAAGATATCTATTTTACTCAAATACTTTGATAAAATATTGATTACATTAGCAATTCTTATTGATGGATTATTGTTTTGGATCATCACCTTTTTCTTTTGAAAAATGGAATAATCTGAATAGATTGGTTCTAAATCAACTCTTATAATAATTTTTATTTATTTATTATTATTTTTTTTTTGTTTATTATTATTATTATTCTTATTGTTATTATTTTAAAAGTAAGTTTCTCACGGAGTATCTCAAAAAGCTTTTTCTTATACTTTTGAATTCCATTTCTAAAGAAATAAAGAAAAGACCATTATTCAGATTTTAACCTTTAAGTAACACCAGGAAGATTTTGCTAAATTTATTTTATATTCCCATTTTACCGATTAATATTTTTTAAGGTCTCTTATAGATTATAGTATTATAAAACATAAACTTACCTTTTATTATGCAGTAAGACTTATAGTAACGCCGCAACGAGCATTCTATTTTCTTTTTATTTGCAGTAAATAAACACCAAGAAAGGAGAATCTCATTATTTTATAACTGTTTTTCTTTTGTAAAATGGAGGTTATTCGATCTAGATGCTCTCTAATAGTTATTTATAAATTCATGTGTTCTCAAACATTGAAAAAGGAGAATAATTATATTTTTTGTTACTCCCTTTTATTAATTTGAAAACAAGATTAAGGTTAGTTCGATACAGATTTACACATCACTTCAAGAATCGCAAAAAGTCGCATAAGATTTTTACAGGGCTTAAAGAAAATACTCTATGGAACTCATTCGTCAAAGAATTAGCTTATATTTTGCTCAACATTTTTTGATATCTCAATTTCAACGAGCGCCCTCTATAATGATATTTTCAAACAGCTGGTATTCCCTCAATTCTTGACGAAATTCGAAATTTCTTTTTTTTTTATTCAAAAGGGTTTTTCAAACACTTACAAGGGAACTATTTCAGATTAATACTTTTGAAGTCTTTTGTACGACCTCAGGGAATGTGCATACTAAAGCTCTACTTTTTGGTTAACAGAAAGGCTAACTTCACCACGCCCGTAAATATAATAAGGGTTTGATAAAAATTCAAAATATTCCACAACATAGTGATTCGATTATTAATAGTCGTTGTAAAGTATATTTTATGTGCATACGATAAAATTTAATTTGAGGGTTTTGGCCACGTTTTCAGGATTCGGCCCCACTGTGGGGCACTGAAAAAAATGATTACTTGTGCCAAGTAAATTTTACTTGGCTGGAGTAAATAAAAGACAAAAATATATGTTTTGCTACAAATAAATGACTCATTGTTCCAAATGAATGTGCTATGAATGGAAATGAATATTTCTCTGAACTGAGGAAATGCGAATTGATGGAAAAAAATGTATTTTAAAGTCAAACAAATATTTTATAGGCTCAAAGAACTATTTCTCCACATCAAATTTTTTAATATTTGAAGCAAAAAATATTCTACTAATTCAAATAAATATTTCTTTAGCCTAAAACATGCACAAGTGCAATAAAATAGTTCGTACTCCAATTGTAGTACATATTTTACTAAATGAACAACTGGATCATCATCATCATCAACTCGACCACAAGTGCCAAAAAATATTTTTTTTAATCAAATACATGGATATTGAATTTAACAACATATTTTATTGATTTGAAGAAGTATTCAATTGAAACCAATATACGCCAACATTCATTAAAAAAATATGTAGGTACATATTTATTTCAGTTGAATGAATATGTATTTATCATAATGAAAAATTTATTTGATTGAAATAAATGTTTGTTTGGAATAGTCTTCTTTGTATTCTACATTCTTTACTTTGTTTGAGTAAATTTTTATTTGATTTGAATAACTTAATAATACTAATCGAAAGAAACATTTTATTTTACTAAAGAAAGGAATATTTATGTAAACACAATACTTTATTCATCTAAAGAAATGCTATATTGGTATAAATGCCATTAACTCTTTGTATTAAATAATTATCTCTTTAACTTAATTAATATTCTTTTAAATTTAACAATCATTTCTTTGATTCGAATAAACCTAAAGACTTGATTCATGTATGGACAAATTAATTGATTCAAATGCGTCCTGATCATTTGAAAGAATCGAACTCACTGAATCAAGTAAATATTTCTTTGAAGGACTAATCAGATTTCAACGAATCTATACCTTTTGAGTCAAGGAAATCATTTTCTTGAATATGCGAAATATTTATTTTAATTAAGAAAATGCAGCCAAATAATTCAATTCTTTAGATCAGCAAAAGACATATCTCTGGTTCGAATAAAAATTTCTCCTGCGAAAGTTTCTTGCATTAATTTAAACAATGACCAAACCGAGGGTACTTGTGTCAAAATATGTATATAGAAAAAATATTGACTGCTGCGCATTTAAAGAACGTAAGATTTTGGAACAAATGTGTGAACAAATGGCCCTAAAAGTTTTATAAGGCCACAAAGAACACCCGCACGAAATTCCTTGCTTTTTGATACGAAAAAAGTTTAAATATTTTTAATACAGTACCGGCGGAAATTATCTACACGCCAATTTTTTGACCTATTGCTAAAGTCCCTTAATTTTTATAATAATAACATGCAATTTTTAGCTCATAACAGCATGAAAGGTTATAAAATTCTCCGTTCAATAAGCCCAAGTTGAAAGCAAAATGTCAATTTGGAAAAAGATATTGCAAAAAAACTTCAAATTACGATGTGTTTGGGAAATTGGAATAACTCTGGAAATAATTGAACATTTTTTTAAGTTCTTGGGCTCATTTTAAAGGAAGGTCTTCATAGTATTTTGCTAAATTATTAAGATATTTTTCGATTATTTTTCCTTGATTCCACCCTAGGGTAAATGTTGTTACAAAAAATCCGAAAAATTTCAAATAATGATTGTACTCACATGATTTTAAAAATTCAAAACAATAATATTTTCATATATATTACTCAAATTTATTACGTATTTATTACGCATTTTTGGAATTTCGCGATTTTTTTGCACCAAGTTTGACCCTAGGGCAAAATTTAGGGCAAAAATTCTGAAAATATCTTAACAATTTAGAAGAATATTTTGAAAACTGTCCTTTAAAATTAGCTTAAGGACTTTCAAAAATGTTAATTATTTCCATAGTTAGTCTATTTTTTCGAAAACATCATAATTTTATGTTTTTTTCTTGCAAAATCTTTTTATAAAACTGACATTTTGCCATAAACTTGGCTCACTAGACGCAGAATTTTATTACTTATCACAGTGTTGTGAAGAAAAAATGATATTATCAAAATTAAGCCACTTTAGCGACAACTCAAAAACAAATTTATTATTTAATGAGGAAAAAGTAATTTTATAAATTTCTTTTAGCTTAAGGAGACTTTCAGTTCTATTCGAAAATTTTAATTCTAATAATGTTGGAAGAAATACATGTCTTTGGAATGGAAAAATGGAATTCTTCGTTCAACATATACAATGAAACGATTGAACAATTGTTGTGGAACAAACCATACAGTAAAGGAAATATGAAAGGAAATCCAGCCCAAAAAATAAATGTTTAAACCCCGTTTCTATAGTCGAGGCTTAAATTGGCATGTCTGCATTTATTATTTCATCTTTAGCATTGTAATATTTGCTTGACTATAGGAAAATCTGCTTAAACGGTAGGATATTAGAGGTCGAATGCTAGAGTTTTTCTAAAAAGACGTGAGCTCGAAAAAAGAGATCAGCCGCCATCCATCCATTGTATGCAAACTATACGTCGAACGACGAAAACGTGAACGTTGGATTTTCTGAAGCTGGACGGGATAATCTGCACAATCCTTTAGAAGGGTGCACCGTCTTATACTGGTTCACATTCCGGTATAACTATGTCTTTGAGGAACAGAGGGATTGAAATTGTTTCTGTGTTCGACTAAGAAAGAATTCTTTTTACCATTTTCCCAGTGTATTTCGGAGGGAAGCAATCACAGCTTTGTTCCTTTGATCACACTATTTTTGTTTAAAGCAGAATAATTTTTTTTGTAGACTATTGGGTCGAGAATCAAAGTGTTTGTCTTGTCTACATTTACTCATATTTGAGCTATTCTTATCTTTATATACATACTCACTGCAATTCAACAAAAAGTTTCAATTTTTCATCACAGAATGAACACAGTATGTAATAGATTAAATCTATTTAAAGAGAATGTTAAAATTTATTATATATATTATTTATTATCCTGTAAAATAATATTAATCACACCACAAGGGCTGCAAAACCATTTTTTTTTTGGCCTTCACTTTTTCGGATATTAATGCATTGTAGGCCAAAAAATGTGTTTTTTTTTTCTTAAATTCACGATTCTCAGATCAACTTTATTCCTGTCGTCTACTTATAATGGAAGTTTCATTTGAAAGAATCTCGAATTTTCCATAAGGTTTAGTTTTGAACAATATTATTTCTAATTAGACTATCGTTTGAGATTATTGAAGAAAATTTGGCTTTAGGGCTTATGTCTAATTCTTTCAACGAAATTTGAATCAGTATACTTTTGGGAAATTAATTCCTTTATCCCCAGATTCATTATATAAATATAAAGCTTTTAAATTTTAATTAGCGACTAAATTTAAAACTTTTCTAATTTAAATTGCAACCGAGTAGTTAACCACTCTTGAAATCTGCCCTAAAATCCATCGAGAATTCGTGAAATGCTTGTACATTCCTTGAAAATGTTGAAGAAATTGAAACCCTTTGAAATCAGTATAAATCTTTTAAAATCCCATGAAAGGGCATAGCATGATAAGCATTAAGTATGTATGTGCTGCCCCCGCCAGGATCTAGTTTAGATTTTCAAGATAAGTTGACATTGATGTGAGATTAAATTTCCCAAAAGATTATGTCTGAAAAAAATTTTTATGGGAAACTTTTATGGTCAAAATAGAAAATCAATGCATACGTCACATTGGGGAAGTCAATTTTTTCGGTAACTGCACAAAATATGTGGGTACCGTTCACAAAATTCGAGCTTTGCTTTTTTTTTGAGACACTCTACTGAACAGCGCCCCACACACCCCACGTGACGCGCTTAAGAACTTCATTTTTTTTACCACGCATTTCCTCTCCGATCGTTTTGAAACTCAGATATATGTTATTCTAAAGTATTTAAAGATTATTTAGGGAGAAAATAGTAATAGTGCCTCAAGTGCACCCCATAAAAAAAATTCAAAACCATTTTGAAAATTTTTTTTACTCGCATTTTTTGAAAAAAATCCGTAATTTTGTAGCAACACTGCGGCATTAAAACCCATAACATATATTTCTTTCATCAAAATCAGTTCAGCCGTTGTCGAGAAAGAAATTTATTCTAATTATTCTTCTTATTCCCATAATTCCCATAAATTTTTTTTCAGATATAATTTTTTGGAAATTTAATCTCAGATCAATATCATCCTGCTATGCTTTTTGTTACAGTCTCTTAAAGTCTTTTGAAATCACTCGAAACCTTTTGAACTTTCTCGAAATTTCATGAAATCCCGTGAGTTCTATTGAAAGCCTTAAAAATATGTATCTCTAAATCCTTTTAAGTCGTATGCAATACTTTGAAATTCCTTAAAATCACTAGAAATCTTTTGAACTGTTTGGTTTATATTTGAAATCCCTTAAAATCTTTTAAATCGCCTGAGAAGCTTTGAAATAATCAAAGATGTTTAAAATACTCGGAAATCTTGCGAAATTTCTTAAAATCCCATAACATCGCTTCAATTTTCATGAAATCCTTTTATGTCTCTCAATATACTTTATCATATCTTTGAATGGAAATTTTCGAAATCTTTTGAAACTTCTCAATATATTTTAGAATATCAAATACCTTGATATCTTTTGAAATCTGATGTAACCTAGAAAGTCGAATGTTCAAATCTCCGTTTTCATCTTAATATTATACAATTTCTTCGAAACCAACTAGTAATTTTATTTTAATTTAAACTTAAAAATACGTGTAACTCATCCGAATGGATAATATTTTTTTTTAAATGCTAAAGGTGTTTAAATTTGGGAAGAAGATATTAGTAAAATGTTAACCTATATTGAAATAATAACACAAAATTTATATTTCTCAACTGGTGCAAACTTTTGTAAAAGTTGCTTTGAGTTGAAATGTTTCCCCATAGAAGAAATATTGAAACACACTTTTTATAAAAAAATGCACAAGTTTATTTCTTTTACGAAACGACTGTCCCAAAGAAAATTGTCTTAACAAAAATGTTCAAAATACAGAGTGTATCAACTTTATTATGCTTTCCTAAGAGTGTCGTATCTCTGTGTATTAGTAAATGCAGGTACGACACTCTAGCGAAGCATAATATAGTTGATACGCTCTGTACTCGGAAATGTTTTTTAAGACAAGTTTCTTCGAAACAGTCGATAAAGATGTAAAAAAAAAAAAGAATAATTTGTCCAAATGTACATACTCTCTAAGTCTAGATTAGTAATAGTTGAATAATTCAAATTAGACCATGTCGTTTTTTTTATATTCTTAAAAATGTTTGGGATTTTACAACACTTTCACAATACGAATGTAAGGCAAAATTACAATACCAGTATTGGAAGGTGAAATTTCAATATCCCATGTGGAAAAATTTCATGGAAGTCTGATGTCAGGTTTGGCCCTGGTCTGACTTTATCTAGACCGTCTGGTCTGGAAGGTCTGGTCTGTCCCAAGTCTGACGCTGATCAACTATCCCAGAACAAAAAAAAAGTTCTAAGTTCGGTGCACAAATTTTTCCTCGACATATTTCGAAAAAATTACAGGGGGTCTAAAATAATGGAAAATAAAAAACTCACACTATCAAAACAAGATTTTTTTCTTATCACCTTGACATTCTGGTCAGTCCAAGTTTGGCGCTGATCAGTTATCCAAGAACAAAAAAGTTCTAAGTTCGATCAGAAAATTTGTTGTCACATGTTTCGAAAAAGTTACAAAGAGTCTAAAATGATAGAAAATATGAGATTCACACTATCAATACAAGCATTTTTTTTATCACCTTGACTTTCTGGTCTGGGCCAGGTTTGGCGCTGATCAGCTAAATACACTTGTAGTGAAAAATGATTTTCTTCCAAGTCATTAAAAAAATTAAGTTTTGTCCCAAGCAACTGGTTTTTATTGCTCAATCGTTCCCAATCGGATCAAATTATTTTCTTTTACAAGGGAGTCCAACCAGCGCCTGACCGGCCTCCAACTAGTTGCTTGTCAAACATTTACTAGCGTCTGACCAGCCAATAACTAGCGGCTAATTAGACGGTCTGGCCTGGGGCTTTCCAAAAAGAGCGTTACACTTTTGGCCAGACCCACGCCAGACCGTCTGATCAGCGTCAAGACTGGAAAACAAAAGGTCTCGTCTGGGCCGGGCCAGCGCCAGAAGATTTTTCCACACGGGACGTATATTGCAATCTTGAAGAACACGCGCCACTTAACATACAAGTATCCCTTCCGCAACATTGCATTACATGTATGGTAATATTACAATACATTTATAGCAATATTACAATACCAACATTTGAAAACTACAATATCATGTATTGGAACGTTACCTTACGTTTCGGAAATAAGCTTCTAATACACTTAACGTGAAGTTCCAACAGAAATTTTTAACCGTGTAGTAGTTTAAATTTAGACTAATTCATTTGGATATAAGATAAAACTTGATTTTTTGAAGCACATATTCAGGGAAAAACTTCAAGCTTTTTCATCCTTCTTTCAAATAGCTCACTTTCAGCATTTTAATCCCCGCGAAGTCCCCGCGCTGTCAAATAAATTTGAAAGCTGTGTGGAACACTTGGTAACATTAGGTAAAAAACACACCCAGTGCAATTGTCAGTAATGTAGTGCAAATCTTTCAGTACAGCTTTATGTCATTACAATCTTGGAACAAAGTTTTATAAAAATCAGCAAAAATTGGATATTGCTTTTGCAAATTATATGAATTAGATTATTCCTAGTAAATAGTCATAATCAACTCTTCATAACTTAATTCAGTCACGCGCCTTTTACGATTTTAATTTTTTTTAAACTTGACTTCTCTTAACTCATAAACCGATTAAAGTACGTTTATTGAAATTCAGTTTTTTAAAAAAGAATTCAAGCAGTTTTCATCTCGACGAAAGCGGGAAGATGGAGGATGGAAAGAAACCAGGCAGGAAGGAAGAGAGGATTAACTTACAAACTTGAGAATTATAGAATGTGGAACACAAACCCAGGCTTAATCATCGTCGTATAGGACTTACTATGGAGATTTCATACTGTCAACCATGTTTTTAACGTGGACCAACTATTGCCAACTATCTTCCTTCGATGCTGGCTGGATAATCCGTAGACGTAGAGTATAAAACGTAGAATGAAATTCTTCCAAATTCCTCTTACTTGACTAAGCCAAATAAAGCCTAGCTCCATCTGCAGAAGCTCCTTCATCAGCCATTATGTGTCCACTGTCCAGCCATGCACGGGAAATGTCCACTTTGGTTTACTTCTAAAGCTATATAGTACACAACCTACCCACTTACCCTCTATCTATATCTATATCTATATGTACACCAACGTATATTCTGTGTAAGTGTGCACGTGTGCTCTTCCTTAAGCCAGTCCTTATAGAGTTCTAGACCGCTCAGGATCTTAAAGCAAAGGATACGTTGCGGACGGCGATAAACTCGGAATAAACGATCGAGATTAATAGAACGACCTTATCGATCGAGACGGTCCCACGGAGCCTCGTAAATCCAGGTCCAAGATTTACTTACGCGAATTCACCGTACCGCACCGGTCCTCCTTATCCTCGTCCTCTCCCTTATTTCCAGCTATAATTTCAGTGCCAATAAACCATGAGATAGATAGGAATCCTTATTGGCTAGAAATAAGCGTCACCCAAGAAGTGCTTTTATATGTATGGTCAGAATGGAGGTTTCAAAGAAAGGTTTAAAATAATGAACGTTACACTTTGGAAATTTGTCTGCTATAAATCCTATTGAATCAGTAAAATCTCACTCAAATATCAAAAGTATCGAAAGTTAGAACATGATCATTAAGATGTTCCACAGACCTATGTAAAAAGCGATTTTAGAAATTTTTCTCATGCTTCCTCTGAAACTATTAATACACTCGAAAAAATGTTATCCCGCTGAGCAAAAAATAGAAAGACGTGATTAGAAGGTTAAAAACGTAATTAAAACGTCCCAGAAATGTCCTATGTCAGGCTAAATAACATTCTAAAAACATTTCTTAAAGATCGAAATGAAATCTACTTTCTTATGACAAATTCGTTTGTGTACCAAAAAATAACACCCAAAAAGTTCACAAACCAAAAATAGACTTCGAGACTACCCGATTTTCCGGCTCATTAGAGACAAATGTACAATATGTGTAGAATGAAAAGAAAAAAGAGGGAAATAAAGAACGAGTCAACCAAAACCAACCTCACACTCTTTCCTTTCACCGTCTTTTTTATACTACTATGAACCAACATGTTTCGAAGCGAATTTAGACTTCCTCATCAGGGGTAATTTATAGGAAAATTACAGTAATTAATAATAAAAAAAAAATTCAAAAAATACCTGAAAATAGAAATAAAATTTATTATCAAATGTTGTTTGATCAATCTTTAGATTTTGTTATTGAAACGAAAAATCTTTAATATAAAATAAAAGTTACTCTCTTATGGAATTTCTTTCACATATTATTTTTTTAATATTAAATATCTTTTTTGAAACAACCGACGAATCTTGCATTTTATCAATAAATCCCTCTGTATTGCATCCAGTCTAAGTTATCACTAATTAAATAAAATTCTTTAATACTTTTCAACAATCTTCCACTAACATCCGTCATAAAATCACAATACCCTCAATTTTATTTATTTTTATTTTTTTATTTTTATTAATCTCACTGAAAACTGAATGACCAAAAACAGTCTAAAGAAAATAGATTTAAAAAATGCACTAATAATGATAATCCAACGTTTCGTAAACAATTCACCACAACACTAATGGAGTAAATATTTTAATTTAAAAATATTTCAATTTCATCTTAAACTGGAAAAATTGTATTGATTTTCTTTTTTTTAACATTTTGAAACATAGACACCGTAATCTATTTTTCAAATTTACATTGCAATTTAGTTGAAAAATATTCTGCACTGTTAAAATCTTTTTCAATTTTAACACGGGAAGAAAGCTCAGAAAAATGAAGAGTCGCAATTAACATCCAATATATCAAAGACGTTTTCAGGACGATTTCGGAACGTTGGACGTATTTGGCCTGTCATAGGACATTTCTGGAACGTTCTAATGACGTTTTTGGATATTTTTGCCCACTAGGATCCTCAAAATTGCAAAATCGGTTAATAAAAACCCGTACTTCCAATCTCTCAAATTTTTTCATTCATACAAACATGGAGAAAAGCTTTACTTTTGAAAATGTACAATTAATATATATATATAAACGTATAATTTAGGCAAATGTTTACTTCTTTCTTCGAAACACTTTTCTGAATACGAGGTGACAATGGATTTTTAATTTTTACCACTATAAGACCTTTTCATTCACTCCCAAAAACCACCCCATATACAGTAAATCAATTAACATTTTGCGATACATTATTAGTAACATACTAAATCAATAATATACCCTTATAAACTATAAAATTAAACAACTAAGAATTTAATGCATAATAAGGATTCTGCTTCGTTAAATTGATTAAAGAAGTGCTTGGATCTAGACAATGCCAATATTTCGAAACACTTTGGGAACAATAAATTGTCTTAATAATTTGAAATTGCTTAAAAAGTTAATAAAAATGTGTCGCGCATCAATTAGGGGTGATTTAGGGGGAAAAGTGGTAAGTTATATTGAAAAATCACAATACCACCTTGATCAAAAAGTTTTAGGACTCGTCACCGTGTGGCGCTCTCGTTCGGCCCATTTTAATTCTTCTTTTTTTGTTGTGTTGGTAGAAGTGTCATTGACGTTTTTTCAGATTTTCAGCTTGATAGCTTGACATTTGTTGAAGTGACGCCGTATTGTGTACATCTATCTTTGTGTGTGGTT
>JAUMHM010000050.1:17149001-17164865 GCA_032362435.1 Melikaiella ostensackeni | reverse complement strand
GTTTGTCCTCATTTTTATCAGGACAAACTTAATAAACTTATTAGGTTATTAACATACTTAAGGAACTCATTTGACTTGTTAGAAAAACGATAAGGATGTGCAATATAAGTTGAATAGCAATGACAAGGAGGACTTAAACATATGCATCGGCAACGCAACCTACGACAAAGTCGAGCTGAGGAATCAAAAAGCTCATCCAGCTAAGGTTAAGGAATCTTTGGTGAACAAAGAACGAAGCACAGACGAACCAGAAATAATGGAAAGAAGCGAATACAGTGGGTTAGAGAAAAAGATATTCAACATAGAAATAAATTTATTCAAAGGAATTTTATTAATTATGTACATCATTCTTTTTCGTGCATGGTTTAAATTGTGCTTTTTTAAAATTATTATGAGGCCCATGAATATTTCCTAAATTCTGTTTTATATAAAATTTATTTGACCGAAAATCGTGTGACCTAAACTTTGCATAATTTGTATATTTTCCAATTTATGTTTTTTTTCTAATTTGTATTTTATTTTATGTCATGACCAAATAAATTTCAAATCAAGCAGGTTCTACACTCGAAGAGAAGTATGTTGTTTTTTAGAGGAAATTAGGCAATGCGTACTTTTTCGATTTGAAAACAAAAAACTTTCTACAAAGTTACGTATATTTGAATTTTGTGCCTTGTTTTTCAAAAAACTACACATTTTTCTTTTAAACCTCTATAACTTTTGACCGTTTATTGTCTTCTTTCCATATCTGCCAGAAAATCTAAAAAAGGTTCAAAATTAACAAAATGACTACGGGTTTTCTGATAATATCCAAAGTCGATTTCGTCAACAAACTCACACTTATATTTTTGCCAATTTTTGTTGAATTTTTACTTTAAGAAGGAAGATATCTTTTAAGTGTTATGCGGGCTAAATAACTTTTGTGGCCAGGAGAATTTTTTTTCTCATAAAATCGTATTTCCTAATTTTTCTCGTGAACAATAACAGATACGGGAAAATGTTAACAAAAAAATTTGCACGTCTAAAAAAGTTCTATGAAAAATACCTCTTGCTCTTTTGCGATACGTGGCATCGTTTACGAGAAAAATCAATAAATTATATTTTTAGGAAAAGAAATTCTGCCGGGCTCAAAAATGGTTTTGCCCGCATCTAGCTGATACGATATCTTTCTTACATAAGCGAAAATTGTGAAAAAATATGGGTAAAAATAAAAAAGATAGGGTTTTCCAGAAAATCTCTTTTTTTTCAAACTTTGAAAACCTGAAAAAAATATTTTCTCGAAAACCCCAAATTTTTTATTCTTCCCAATATTTTTGAAAAGTTTTTGCTAATAGAAGAAAGGCATTCTATCAGTTTTATGTGGGCTAAATACTTTTTGAAGCCGAGAGAATTTTTTTTCTTAAAAATATAATTCTTGAATTTTTCTCATAATTGATGCAACATATCGCAAAAGAACAGGACGTATTTTCTATAGTACGTTTTTGGACGTGCAAACTTTTATCCTAACATTTTTTCATATCTGTCATTTTTTATGAGAAAAATTAGAAAATTTGATTTTATGAAGAAACAATCTCCTGAGTACAAAAGTTATTCAGCTCGCATGAAACTCACAAGATATCTTCCTTATGAAAGTCCAAATTCAACCAAAAATTGGCAAAAAATAAGTGTGGGTTTTTTTAAGAAAATCGACTTTTAATATTTACAGAAAATCCGCCGTCATTATGTTAATTTTGAACCCTTTCTAAATTTAAGTTATCCAGCGGATTTTGAAAGAAGACAATAAACGTTATTAGAATCAGGAAGTAAATGATAAATATCTTAATTGGGTCAAAAGTTATAAAGGTTTAAAAAGAAAACTTCAGTTTTTTTGAAAAAGAAAACTTCAGTTTTTTTTTAAAAACAAAGCACAAATCTCAAATACGCATAACTTCGTAAAAATTTTTTTTTGCGAATTGGAAAAATATGTATCGCCTAATTTCCTCTAAACAACAACATATTTCGTCGCCGAGAGATTCTGCGGCTTCAAAAGTTTAGAACCTGCCTGACTTGAAATGAATTTAGTCTCATGAGTTTAATTTTTCCGAATTATCATATGTCATAATTCTACTTCTGAATTATCATTTGCCCTTATTTTGATTTTTCCGCATTAACTTACACTAGATTTACTTATTTTACTTTACAGGAAAACTGTAAGACTGTGCGATATAAGTTGAATGACAATGGCAGGGAGGACTTAAACATATGCATCGGCAGCGAAACCTACGACAAGGCTGAGCTGATGAATCAAAAAGCTCATGAAACTAAGGAATGTTTGGTAAACGAAGAACGAAGCCCTGGCGAATCACAAATGAAGGAATTAGCAAGAAAAACCGAAGAAACCGTTGTAGACAGAGTCTTAAGTAACAATCCTGGTGAATGACCCGATATATTAATGCCAGCACAAGTAAGCATGTTAGTAAAAAATGAGCCACAAGCAGAGAAAAATGTAATATATTCCGCGGATAGTACAGGAAGAGCATTTTCGAATGAATATTATTCGCGCTCTTTGAAAAATAATGAAGTTTGTGACAGAAGTTGGTTTCTGTATTCCGTTTCTAAGAACGCAATATTTTGCTTTTGTTGTAAGCTTTTTAATCAGAAATTAAGTCCCTTAATTGAGGAAGATTTTCATAACTGGCAACATGCATCGCATCACTTAGGGCGGCATGAAGAAAGTTTACTGCATATTGAGAATCTTAGGAAATGGTCCAATTTAGATATAGCTTTGAAAACAAAAAAAACTGTGAAAGGTGATCAAGCACTTTTTGAAGCGGAGAAACGTCACTGGTATTTCGTCATTGAGCGCATAATTTACGTAATACAATATTTATCAGAACAAAATCTGGCCTTTAGCGTATCGACAAGTAAGTTGTTCCAGCATGACAAGGGAAATTTTTTAAAGGCAATAGAAATGATTGGTAAATTTGATCCAGCCATGGCGGAGCGTATTAGAAGTGTACAGCACAATGAGGATAGAAGGATGCCAACGTACTTAGGATCTGGAATTCAAAATAAAATAATTGAATTGCTTGCAAAAGAAATTCTTAAATTGATTTGCACAAAAATTACACAGATGAAATATTTTTCTATTTCTCTTGACTGTACACCGGATAAAAGACGTGTAGAACAAGCAACATTTACCTCATGAATAGTTGACATTGACTTAGAAAAAAGAGATTTTGAAATGCGCGAGATCTTCCTTGACTTTGCTCCTATCAGTGATTCTTCCGGTGGAGGTTTATCGCAAACCATTGTTCATGAGTTGCAAGAGCTCGGTTTAAACATCCAAAATGTTCGCGGCCAATGTTACGTTAATGGTTCGAATATGAAAGGAGATTATAAAGGAGTGCAGAGAAGGATTTTGGATTTAAATCCAAGGGCCTTCTTTGTTCCTTGTAATCTCCACTCACTGAATCTTGTTGTAAACGATGCTTCCAACACCACTTTCGAGACTGTTGGCTTTTTTGGAATTGTGCAAGGATGGTACGTCTTTTTCTCAGCTTCATCGCAAAGATGGGAAGTTTTCAGAAAGCACGTACCGCAAATAACCTTGAAGCCAGTTTCAGACACTCGTTGGTCAAGTAGAACTGATGCAGTAAAACCTTTGAGGTATTACACGGGAGAAATCTATGACAGCTTAAAAATTCAAAGAATTCCAGTCTCTTTGCTTCATTGTAATTTGGTACGAAATCTTAACAAAAATTTATATAGTCAGTAAAGTGTTACAAAGCTCTCATTTAGATCTTCCATCTTCTATTGATTCAATTTCTGATCTTGCATAGTTTTTTATTAGAAAGCGAACTGATAAAGGTTTTAAGGAATATGTAACAGAAGCAGCCAAACTCATAAGAGAAGTTGAAGCAGAGGTGAACTTCCCAGCTGCCAGCGAAGTTCCTCAGAGAAGAAAAACTAGGCAAGCAGACTATGAGCACGTTGACGAACCGATACAAGATCCTGAGCTTCGTTATAAAGTTGAATTTTATTTTACATTATTGGATGTAGCCATTACTGCCCTGACAGAAAGATTCGAATTTCTTCAACATTTCACTGACACTTTTGGATTTATTTTCATCAGTAAAAGTCTCGATGAATTAGACAAACTAGAGCTTTTGAAAAAGTGCAAGAACTTCGAGTTAGCTCTTACGGACCAAAGTACGAAATCGTCTGATGTAGATGCTATTGAATTAAATGATGAACTTTTAGCATAACGCGACATGGCACCTACGGATGAGGCATGTACAGAAATTCCA
Source organism: Melikaiella ostensackeni (assembly GCA_032362435.1). Classification (NCBI taxonomy): domain Eukaryota; kingdom Metazoa; phylum Arthropoda; class Insecta; order Hymenoptera; family Cynipidae; genus Melikaiella; species Melikaiella ostensackeni. Next base: position 17,160,579 of record JAUMHM010000050.1, on the reverse strand, counting down.
AGGTTTATTTTACAAAAGAACTTACACTTGGTGTTTCCGAATGTAGCAATAGCTTACAGAATTATGTTGACTCCACCAGTGTCCGTTGCTACCGCATAAAGAACATTTCAAAGTTAAAATTGATAAAAACTTATTTGAGATCATCAGTGACGGAAAATCGACTTTCAAATTCAGCAATTATATCGATTAAGCATGAATTAGTTAAAATGTTGGAAGCAAATTACTTAATAGAAAAGTTGGCAGAAATGAAAGCTAGACGAGCAAGCTTTTTATGAAAACATTTGTAAACATTTAAACGTTTGTGCAATAAAAGTTTCATAACAAAACTATGACTTAAATTATTTATTTTGATTTTCGTTTATAAATAATTGAATCTGGAAGGTGGAAGGACAAGGGCAGCAGGGCAGTTCTGCGCCCGGGCGACACAAGGGTAGGAACGGCCCTTGATAACTTGGTATATGGTAAGAAATAAACTTGCAGGAAAAATGAAAACGTTTGAAATTATATGTAAAATAGGTTATTAAAAAATAGTGTCTGGTATCTTCGGTCACAAGGGAAATAGCAATAAGCATGAAAAACTGTTGTTTTTGGAAAATAATAAAAGAAAAAAGTATTGATCTATCGCAGTAGAGAGTACCATTTGTTCAAAACCATATTTGGCCGCGGGACTACCCGACTTTCCCCTAATTAAGATATTATTTTTGTTTATTAGACTTGCAATTTAAAGTCAATGTAATCATTTTTGATAGTGGAAAAAAATTAAAATTTACAATATTATTAAAAAAACTGTTTTGTGGTAGTTAACAATGAAAGGAATTAATATCAATGTATTCAAATGAAAATATTTGCAAAATAATAAATGTACTGATGAAATATTTGATTAGCATCTTATTTTTATATATTTTATTACATATTGTTGATTTTATATTATTTAGGTAATTGATATTGAATTTTAGATTCAAGAGTTAATGATTTAATCATAATATTGATTTGTTTACTACATTTATTTTACAGGGACAACCTAATCGAAGAACTGGCGTTTGCGATGAAGACGTCATGGATGTGAGTTGAATTTCTTTTAATTACGAGGCAGAGTTTATATATATATATATATATATATTTAATTATGGGGTCTTATTATGATTTCGTATTTTCAAGAGGTACACTGGTACACTGTTACATTAACTTTTAATATTTAGATACATTTTATTATATATTTGATAATTATAATTTATTATACATTTTATTTTCATAATAATTGGATTGCAATTCACAATCAAACTTGAATTTAGAATTAAAATCGTCTATTATTACATAATAATATGTATAAAATATATTTTCAGGTCAGATCAGGCAATAAAACTATACAGTTCTGTGGGTGGAACAGTGGTCAACACAGTAAGTAGAATCAAGATATTGTGTCTCATAACTTAACTATTTGAAACACTTCGAATTTGCTATACATTCATATACTTTCTTAAATTTTGAACGCAAAATATGTAAAAATAATATTTGACTACGAAATTTGTCCATTGAAAAAACTATTGAATCGTTCATTATTCTTTACGAACTTTGTTCAAATTTTAATTAAAATTGTCTAATATTTGATAATAATGTGTATACCCAGGCGGAAAATTTATATATAGTGGAAAAAATTAAGTTTAATTTTCATTTGTTCTACACAAATAATGTATAAAACAAATGACAATTATATATAATATTTCCCACTATGAATACTCTATGTATAATTTTTCCGTCTGAGTAAAATACATTTTCATGACACGTGCAACGAAAATTTGGCCTTCGCTGCCTCTTTAGCGATGCGAAAACGGCAGATTCTTGACAAATCAAGAAACAAATGAGCATGCGAGGCGAATAAATTTTCGCCCCGTGTGGCGAATAAAAATATCAGCTCTAGATTCGAAAGTGATTTTCGTATGTCTTTGCGTTGACACGACTGAATGAAAAAGCCAAATTTTCGATTCGCTTGTCATGAAAAATATCGTACATAGCGAGAGGCGAATACCGGTGATGTCTGACATTCGCCACTCGCTATGTTATATACTATTTCAGGTCAGATCAGGGAATAGAACTAATTTTAGGAATAAAATATCCGAATCTTACTAATATTCAAAAAAGCATTCTTGTTAATTGATTCATTATCACAAATATAAACAATTTTATTTATTCATTTATAATCCTTGGTGAATATTTTTGGGAAGTTTGCTTCATGATTTGAATACTTATAAATAAACCAGAATAGTCTGAACAAGATGGCAGGGTTGAATTTTCGGAAAAAAATGGAATGAAAACCTTTTCATAAAAGCGACTCTCACAGACACCTTTTTTTAATTTAATCAACCTTCTTTTTAGAAAAACGTCCAAAAGGGGATGGAAATTGTTGGACCAAGATTAATTTTTCTCTCTTAAACTGAATACATTTTTACCAGCTGAAATATTGAACGCTGAAAAATTAAAAATTTTAAATGAAGAACGTATAGTGTAATGGAAATTTCCATAGTAATTTATGGTAATCAAACATAAATTCAGGATGGAAAGTACTTTTCTTGCTTCCTTTTTCGCCTAACGAGATTGTCGCTGCAGCATGACCAGCTAGGAAGCTTTACCAAGTCCTTTGATCTTCTGCTGCAGGAAATCGCATGTCAAATTCTAAACTAACACACACATGCATGGCTTCCAGGATCCTCGAGACAAACATAAATCCAATTTACAAACGAGAGACTTAAACCGTTTACATTTGAGAAACTTATAACTTGCATTTAGCTTTCAATGATAAAACTAGAGTTGAGCCTCATTGTGGACCCTGGGGAAACTCAACTAATTCCAAAAAAATCAGAACTATTTCGAATGATATCGAAAATTGTATCCGATGAAATCTGAACCAATCCGAAGCAAAGTTTTAATACTGAATTCGTAGATCAACACCAAGTTCAAACCAAAATCCCAAATTCGATCCTTTCCATTCGGATTGTTCGCAGGAATGGAAAAAATTGAACCCCTCGTGATTAAAATGGCATACGCCTGGATTCAGCCTGAGAAGTACTGTCCTGAAAGTTAATTTCAAAAATCGCTCGAATTTTAATTTTAAGGACTGATACTTGTGGAGAATTTCAAGGTGCATCTTTTTTCTTCTTGAAAAAATTTGTGGGGTTTGTTAGTTTTTGAAGTAATTGGTAAGAAGTAGATTTTTCGAAAACAAACAATTTCAATTTTTTTCTCTTAAACTCGCGCTAGTTTAGCCAATTTTGAGAACTTTCTGATTTTATTATTACTCAATTATCTGTTGAAGTCTTTTAAGACTATTTAAGAAAGAAAACTGTGAATATTTTAATGAACAAAAAAGTTTTAATTTTGTTGAGAATTTGCAAAAATCTTGAATTTCAACCTTTAAGCGCTTCGTTTATAGAGCGAATTTTAAGCAACGAAAAACTTCTAGTGAGAAAGTTGTTGATTAAGGTTCAGAGAAGTCTTTCGGGAAAGTTTTAGTTCAATCGGAGTAATGGTTAAAAAATTATGAATGTTTTAAGTTGCAAGGGTCAATCTTGACACTGCCCTATGCATGTGCCTCCTCGGCTACGAACGTGTTGCAGCAGACGATATGAAGGTCAAGTCGGATACCAAAACGAATAACAGCAACCGCTTGTGGTTCTCTCACAAAATATACTATAAATGAAGCAAAACAACCAGTGAATGGATTATTTTTTATAATAGCTGCAAAAGTATTATTTTCGAGATAGGTTTACTTTAGTTTTTAACCTATTAATTTGAGAAAGAATCTCAAAATGAATCGAGGTAGAAGAAGAAATATGCAAGAAAAGTTATGGATTAAAAGTTCATAAGAAAAAATGTTCCAGAAATCTGGTACGATTGGAAACCGTTAAAAAGAATTTTGAATAAACTTGTATCATTGATGTAATATTTTAGGTCTATGTTTTATTCAGGATTTCTCAAATAATTATCTTATTAAATTATTTACAGATAGCACAAAGTAATTATTTTCATCCCTTAATGAAGAAGTTGATATCATTATTTGTATTATTTTAAGGAAAAGAATACCTGTATATTACAAAGTATAAGACTAACAAAGACTGTGTTAGAAATATTATATTCCCAGAGAGATCTTTCGAGCCCATTGAATCCCGCTTTGGAGAAAAATGTAACAAAAAATTTTCAAGTGTTTAAAAAGAAAAAGTACAAACAAAACTTTTAGGATCTCGAGAAGTATAATTAACAAAATTTGCTTCTTAGTGGAATGTTGAAATACAAGGATTCTATCGAAACGAATGCAGGTGAAAAAGTAGGACGGTTAATTCATTGGATTTATTTATTTTCTACTGACGAAGAAAATGTTTCTGTTTGCAAGAGAATTTGTTGTGCTTTTCTGTGTTGGGGCAAATAATGACTTGAAAATGTTCAAGAAAAGATTTTAAATAAGTAGCCTTATTTTGAAAATCCTTCATTAAATCTTATAGAACTGTACAAATTGTTCGGAGAATATTATTCTGAAAATACAGGGGATAAACTCACGTTATGTGGAACTATTTATTGTAATTATTTTAACCGCTATGCTGGCTTCACTTTTAAATTACCCAGAAGCAATTACTGTCTGAAAATAGCAGTCTATGCTGTGAATTTGACTTTGCACAGAATTTGCCATTACCATAATTACTGGTAATCTATTTATTTATTTGCAAAGTGAAATAAAATATATGTTTCCAGTTTAAGGACACGCCTATTGCCAGTGCAGTAGAAATTTTGGCACATATTCACAAAAATTAAAAAAATTAGAACGAATTGAAATTGAAGCTGAATATGTGGAAATCATTCGCAATGCTCATTCTTCTTCATCCACGTTCGTTTAAAATTTTTTTTCTGATAAAAAAGTTCATGTTTATGACAACTACGAATTACAAATTCCAACCTCTTTTTTCTTTAAGCCTGCCCTTGAACTAGAAAAACTTTCAGGAAGTCTTTTACCTCGAATTGGATTAAAAGCGGCCAAAGTAAAGGTTGTGAAAAATTTTTATAATTATTTTAGCGCTGAAGGAAAAGAATTTTTCGAAAAGTATTTTCTAAAAGTAACAACTCGGAGTCCAGATGCCGAAGAAACTGGAGAGAGTGACGACATGATTGAAAGTGGTTTTTATTAAAGTATTATTTCAATAATTTATTGTTCGAAATGTCTGATAAATGAATTATTTCAATGACAATACCTTAAGTATTATTTTGGTATCCGACTTGACCTTCATATCATTCGCTGCAGCACGTTCGTAACCGAGGAGGCACGTGCATCGGGCAGCGTCAATATTGCCCCTTGTAATTTGAAACATTCATAATTTTTTAATCATTAATCAGACTGAGCTAAAGCTTTCTAGAAAACTTCTTTGATCCTTAAACAACAGCCTTCTCACCGAGGGTTTTCCGTTGCTCAAAATTCGTTCGATAAACGAAGCACTTGAAGGTTGAAATTCATGATTTTTGCAAAGTCTCAAGAAAAAATTAACAACTTTTTTTATATTAAAATATTCACGTTTTTCTTTCTTAAATAGTTTCAGAAGACTCAAGAACGTAGTATTAATAAAATTGAAATTTCTGAAAATTGACTAAATTAGTGCGAGTTGAAGTGTAAAAAGATGGAAATTTTTTGTTTTCGAAAAATCTATTTCTTACCAATTTATTCGAAAACTACAAGACCTACAGATTTTTTCAAAAGGAAAAAAGAAGCGCCTTGAAATTCTCTACAAGTACCAGTTCTCAAAATTGAAATTTGAACGATTTTTAAAATTGACTTTCATGACAAAACTTCTCAGGCTGAATCCACGCGTATCCCGTTTTTATCGCGAGTGGTTCAATTATATATGTGAAATATGAATTCAAGTAAATATGAGTTTGAATTGATTCGGATGGCGTAAACGGACAATCGAAATGATTATGATTGATTAGAAATAAATAAATTATATATTATTACTGGACCATTTTTAAGAATAGGGGGGGGGCACACTTGCTTTTTCAATACTCGTTTTTTGTTAAATAATATTATTTTGTTAATTCAATGACATTTTTTTTTCATTTTCATTGTTCCAATGGTATTCAAATTTTAATTTAAATGTTTACTCTTCCTCTGTACTATTTAGATACTAGCAATATTATACGTGCGCTACAGCGCGGGAAACATTTCATTGCCAATTAATGATATACAAATATGAAACAAGATTTCTATGATTTCAGCTCTAAGTTGTTCGGCTTAATCACTTCAAAAAATAATAAATTGAGAGGCATTGAGTTTTCAATGTTCTCGATTTAGAACATTATAAAATTTTAAATAATTTTCGAGGCAACAATTTTTTTTTCACAGAATAATTTGGAAAGGGACTTGGAAAATTACAAAGCTACTTCAAAAATATTGAGCATTTAATACTATTTGGAAATTTTTCAAGTGCGCAGGATTTCAATTTAAAGTTATTTTATAGTGAAATAGTCAAACTTCGAATATGCAATAGTATTACGTCAGTCATTTTGACGGTTCTACTCCAACACTTTTAATTTTGATATTGTATCGCAAATTGAAAACGTTATTTCACTTTTGTAGATTTATGCCAAATTTTCACCGACCTGAATATAAGGTTCTTAATTTTAAAAAGGAAATAAAATGTTTAATTCTTACGTCCAATTTAAGTTGTAAAACTGATTAATTTTCAGTTTAAATTTTAATTATTGAAAATATTTGAATTGGTAAGCCTAAAAATGAAAATTTCTTCAATTTTATAGCTTTAAAGTCTTCAAAAATGTACAATTTTAAGCATTTCTCATTAATATGTTGTTTATTATCGAAGGCTTTGAATTTGAATTTATTCAATTATTTAAAGTTTTTAATTTGAAAATCTTTAATTTTAAACGTTTTAGTTTGTAGTTGTAATTTGTGCTATATATTTTTATTGACTTTTTAAATGAATTTTGTATTGCCCTCATGAAAAAAATATTATAGGAAATTCAGTATAGGCCTATAATGATTTTTCTATAAAGGATTTCCTACAATTTTTTCGCGATTATAGGAAAATATTATAGGAACTATTATGGGAAGATCGTTACAGAAAAATCAGTATATGAATAAATAATATTAAGATATTGGAAGAATTATTGCAGAAAGTAGAGAAACTGTAAGTAAATGATTAATTTTGGACCACTCATATGAAAGTACGTAAGAATTGTGATATTTATGAGAATCAAGCATATTTTAAAGAGCTCTCTTGGAAGAGCTATAATGAAACTCAAATACTATCAGTATGTTTTTATTCATCATATTATTCTAAGAAAAAAATAAAAATATATGATACATTGATTAGTGATGATCTATGTCGGAAAATATGGTCAGAAAAAAGTTAATAAACTTCAATATATTGCGAAAATCTCATTTCACTACTTAGGGGATGGTTTTTGACGGTAAAAAAAAATGTTTTTCAAACTATTGTTTTGAGAGGGTCAAAATGATGTTATTGTTTATACGCACTTATAGCCTATGCTATAGCGTTCATTAATTAAAATTTGAAACTCTACAGTTTTAGACGTTTGAATACAACTATTGGCTTTCTACAAAAATGAACACCTGCAAATGCATTTATTCAGACTTTTAGTTCAAAATATTGCAATTCTACAATATTGTACTAATGTAAATTTAAATCTATACAATTTTGGACATTTTAGGTTGAAATTAATTATTTAAATAAGCATTGATTTTGATTATTTTTCGAACTAGATAATATAACTATTTTCAAACGATACATCATTTCGAAAGATTTGAAAATGAAACCAAAACAATTTCAATGTTAAGATACATGTTCGCAGCTTATAGTTGTTTAATATTAAATGATTCCAGTTTGAAATAATTTAATGTTGAAAGTTTAAAGCAGAAAGCTGACCAAGAAATGAGAGTTAAAATAAAAAAATTTACAGTTTTAAAAGATTTAAAAAGCGGAGAGTCGTACAGATTTTATAATATTTGAAATCATTCTGACTCTTTTGTATAATAAACAAAGAAGGTTGAAGACTCCAATCATGCTTGAAATTAAAAAAATTTAATTGTAATAGATTTTAGCATTTTAATTATTTTCACTGACACTAATATCGGAAGTCAAAAATGTTAGAGGCGTCTTCTTTATTCCAAGTATTTCAAGCCACACCAAAATGAAAAACTTATTAATTGGAAAAAATTCGAAGAACCTAAGTAAAATAGCAAATATATGGTATTTATTTCAGAAATATTAGTTTCCAATTATTAATTTCATTTCATTGTGCAATTGCGAAGATTTAAAATTGATCCCAAAGAGTTTCATATATTATCAATCGAACGTTATTCGATTTAAAATTATATGTTTCTAAACCTCAAATAATAAAATGATCCATCTTAAATAATAGAAATAAAAAAACGAAAGCATCTCTGCGAACCAACTTTATGCTGCGAATGGAATGCATCAGCCGCGTACACGTATACGCGGATAATGATTATTATTAGTATTAGTAATAATGAACATCCACAGAAATAATTCAAATTTTTGAAAATTTTTCGATTTTTTCGAAAGCGCAAATTCTGCACTTTCTACTTTAAATTAATTTAAGTAAAGAAGAAAAATATCTTCTTAAATTCAGCAAAGGTGGAAAATTGAAATCTTCCAAATTTTATGATTTTTTAAACAAGTCTTGTGCACTTGGCAGAATTTAATCAAATAATTTTCATGTTTAAAATAAACGTAAGGAAAATATGGTAGAATTTCTGCTTTAGAATGAGCTTGCAAGCGTATTTTTTTATCATTTATGAAGTTATTTAATGTATAGTTTGAAAAATCAGTCCTAGAAAAGATCACGAGAGATCTCTCTCTTTCTCTCTGTCCTCATTCCTGAATTTACAAACAATTTTCCTTTCCTACCCCTCCATCTCACCCCCTTGAAGCTTTTCTACGTCATTTTCGATTTCTATAGGAAAAAAATTTTTCCCAGGGGTCTCAGTATTTTTTTAAAGCATGGTAATGATGGATTATTACTCCATATAAAACCTGAGGGTCGTTGCTTGAAGAGATTTTTTTTATAGGCGACCGTAGAAACGGTCAGATACAGGTCTATAAGGGTTTTTTTACGAGTTTCTTCATCATTACGATTTTTAAAATGGAATACCCCGTTATGAAATTAATGAAATTCTTTTAACACGAGGTGATTTGAGACAGAATTTCATGCCGTTTCAATACATCAAACGAAACAAAAAATTGATTTCACTATATCCAAAAATATTATTGAATAGGAAGCAATCAAAAACTTTTTTCAATTAAAACCTCTGTTTTAATTAGAATTCAACACAGACGTGGAAACAAAGATAACAGTTATATTTCTTTTTTATTTGTGAGTAAAAGCAGGAAACGATTAATGTGGAGAGTAGGAAAGTCAAAAAGGAGGGACAATAAAGCTCACAGTAGAGAAAGAGTACTCGTAACTTACATGATGCATCAAAAAAAGTAAAGAGGAGAGAACTCTAATTTTGAAAATATATAGAGCATATTTTCTGGTTAACCAGTATCTTCGAATAAAGTTATTTATATTGAAAGTTTCGGAATGTTCTGTAATGTTCTGAAAGGTTTTTTCCTAGAATATGATTTTTCTGGAATAATTTGGAATTTTATCAAAGTCATTATTCTGGAATAATTGAAATTTTTAAAAAATATTTCGAAATGTACATTATTTCAGAATCCTGCAACATTTTAGAAATGTCTGGACTTTTATGGAACATTATGTTTCATAATGTTTTAGAAAGTTCAGAAATGCTCTAGATTATTCTGAAGTTCTAGAATAGTTTGGATTTTTATAGAAAATTCTGGAATGTTCTGTAGTTTTTTCTAACATTTTAAAATGTTTCGAAATTTTCGAGATTTTTCCGGAATACATTTTATAGATTATTCTAGAACGTACTAGAATGTTTTGAAATTTTTCAGAGATTTATAAAAGTGTGTGAACTTTCCTATGTTTAGCTTTAGATTATTCTTCAATTCGGAAATATTCCGTATTGTTGTATAATATTTTGGGACGTTTTCGAATGTTCTATTCTGAAATGCTCTGACCATTTTTTTGAAATATTCTGAATTATTCTAAAATATTTTGTAAAACTTCCGCAATGTTCATGATTGTTTTAAAATTGTATAAAATGTTCTTGAATGTACAAGATTATTCATAATTCCTCGAATATTCTAGAAATTTCTGAGCATTTCTGAAATATTCCATCATGTTCCGGAATATTTAAGGTTATTGTATAATTTTGTAATATTCTGTAATTTGAAAGATAATTCTAGAATCTAACTATAATTTTATTTCATTAGATTAGATTGGATTAGATTAGATTAGATTCCGAGATTTGAAACCTCCCCCCATAGTTTAAGCTTGAAAGCAGAGATAGCCATGAAAGTTCTAACTAAGATTACTTTTTGGCAAAGACGCATATTTATTCTAACGATAAACAAACAAACCTTAATCGGCGAAGGTTCAGTTGAATGTAGAATAATTATAATTTTTCAATAAAAAAATCTTAAATATTTCATTACAAAATTTAAGGAAGTATATTACAATATAATATTATGAAGAATTTAACATGATAATACAAAGAAAATGAAAGAGCATACATGTATTTCCATTTTCGCTTAATCCAGAAATTTTTTTCTTTCCACCTCTCACTCACCCCCTCTCCACCTTTTTCCCACGACCCCTCTCTGTCCAACCTCTTTTTCTCTCTTTCCTTTTTCCCAAACACATTCTTTTCTTACCTTCTCCTTTTCTCCTCTTCTTTTCCTCACCCCTCAACCCATTTCTTATTAACAGCACTCTTTTTTATCCTCCTTTTTCCAGTCTTATCAAATCTACCCCTAACCATCTATTTACCTCCACCTTCAGTCCCTATCCCCTTTTGTTTCATCAATACAACACTCTTAGCACCTCTCCCCGCGCTATTTTTTATCTCTACTTTCTCCCCATCTTTCTCCCCATCATGAAATAATTTTTATATTTAAAATAAATTCCAGACAAATTTGGTAGAATTTCTGCTTAAAATGAGCTTGCAAGCATAATTTTTGCGATTATTTATGAAGTTATTTAATGTATAATTCGAAAAGTCAGTCCTAGAAGAGGTCGCGAGAGATCTCCCTCTTTTTCGTTGTATCTGTATCTCTTCACCTTTTAAATCGGCCTTTTTCTCCCCTCTCACCCTTGCCCTTATCGATCCAAATTTCTGCTCAAATCTTCTTCAGACGTATTAACTTTGAAAGTGACTAATCATCACTATTTACTAGGGTAACAACATCAATAGTGTGCCACCTGAGGTTAAGATTACATACAGCGCTCAGTATAAAAAGACTGTTAGGTCGGAAAAAGTTGATAAAATTGATATATTTTGCGTATCAAACACTTTTTGACTCACCTATCATTTTTTGCAATAAGTGCTTCGAGAAGTATTATACAGGGTTTGATTGAAAAGTAATGAGCCTTCCCGCGCGGAGCGTCTGCCAAGCGATCAACCGAATCGGCTGGT
>JAUMHM010000050.1:17102580-17128557 GCA_032362435.1 Melikaiella ostensackeni | reverse complement strand
AACTAACAAAGTCTCAGTATGAGGCAATTCGTGAAAGTGGCATGTCCCACAATTGTCCAATTTACCCCGCATATGGTCAGGTTTTAGATGCAAAAAAAGATTGCTATCCGGAAGATATAACTATAAGTGAAACGCGCGCTGAGGTTAAATTGCAGTCTCTTTTAAATCACATTTGTGCGAGAATTTTGCATGTGCAAAGGGATTTTATCGATAAATTACGTCCTGATACTTCGAACAATTTGAATTTAATTGTTAAATGGGGTTTCGACGGGAGCTCGAGTCACAGTGAATATAAACAAAAATTTGACGACGAAAATAGTTCTGACGCGAGTATTTTATTAACATCCTTTGTTCCTCTGCAACTGAGTGGATTTTGCAATGATTTAAAAAAAGATATTGTTATTTGGAAAAATCCTAGACCCTCTTCTACTCGTTTTTGCAGACCAATACGTTTACAATTTTTACTCGAAGATAAAGAGTCGAGTCGAGAAGAAAAACGCACTATTGATGACCAAATTGCATCCCTTGAGAAATTCAACACAGTCATTAACGGGAAGATTGTGGAAGTTGCATTCGAATTAGCATGCACAATGATTGATGGCAAGGTTTGTAATGCTGTTACGAATACGTCATCTGCAATGCGTTGCTATTTGTGCAATGCGACATCCAAACAATTTAATGACATTGACGCGATGAAAAAAATCGAAATTGACGAGTCCAATTTGCAATACGGCTTGTCAACATTGCATTGTTGGATACGCTTTTTCGAATGTCTTTTGCATGTAGGTTACAAAAATGAAATCGAGAAATGGCAATCCCGTGGTAAAGAAAATAAAAAAGCTTTGAAACTGCGTAAATCTGCGATTCAAAAAGGGTTTAAAGATGAATTAAATTTGTTAATTGATCGCCCAAACCAGGGAATGGGTAATTCCAATGATGGTAACACTGCACGGCGTTTTTTTGAAAATTGGAAAGTATCCGCTCGCATTCTTGGAGTTAATCCAGATTTATGTGAAAGATTTTATGTCATTTTACAAGTTTTGTCAAGCGGATTTAACGTGAACATTGCATTGTTCGACGAATATTGTCTAAAAACTGCGCGTTTGTTTGTCGCTGAATATCCGTGGTACTACATGCCAACAACTGTGCACAAAGTTCTCATTCATGGCGCGAAAATTGTTCAATCCGCAATTTTGCCCATTGGACAATTTTCAGAAGAAGCTCAGGAAGCTCGTAATAAAGATGTTCGGAATTACAGACAAAACAATGCGCGCAAATGTTCAAGAAAAAGTACGATGGAAGACATGTTTCACTTGCTCTTGATTTCTTCCGATCCCTTCATTTCGAGTTTGCAAAAGTTGAAACCAAAAAAAGGGAAGAGCTTATCTGCCGAAGCGTTGGCTCTACTCACTTACGAGAAAACTGATGCGCATGAAAACGATAGCGATATTGATACCCAAAGGGAACACGACAGCGAAGACGAAAAGATTTGTTATAGCGATGATTAGATTAAGGTTCACAATATCATTTTATACAATAATGTACCTTTAAGTAAAAGTTAATAAAAAAACGATTTCAATTTACTGTATTTCCTACTTTTTTTACGTGCTAATTCCCTTTTATATCAAGTTAACGGCAAAACAATCAATTTTCAATATTATTTAATCGTTTTGTTTCCACTATTTGAAATTCCAAAAAAAGAAATATTATTTTTTAATTCAGCGACCCTGAAAACGTATATATCAGTCGATTTTGACTCGAAATACGACTTTTTCATACAAGTCGGCTGCCATTTTGTAGCCGCCATTTTGAATTTTGAAAAATGAATGTCATTTTTGAATTCAGTGACCCTCAAAACGGGTATATCAGTCGATTTTGACTCGAAATACGACTTTTTCATACAAATCGGCCGCCATTTTGTATCCGCCATTTTGAATTTTGAAAAATTCATGTCATTTTCGAATTCAGCGACCCTCAAAACGTATATAATTGTCGATTTTGACTTGAAACACTACTTTTTTTATACAAGTCGGCCGCCATTTTGTGTCCGCCATTTTGAATTTTGAAAAAAAATATCATTTTCGAAATTAGCGACCCCAAAAACTTGAGGGTACGTACATTTTAACATGATTATTACATGTTTAAGGGTTTTGACCGGAAATTTTGAATTTTCGACCACTGTGCGGGCGTATCTTTTGTAGTTTGGGCCCGTCCCTTTGTATTTTCAAATATTAGATTCTTAAATTATGTTGATTTTAAAATTATAAAAATAAACCGGGCCGTCTCAGCATCCTCATTCACCGAGATGTGTAGCTCGCGCTCTGATATAGGGTTCCAGCCCAGCATTCCCAGCCCGGTTCCTAATTAAACCACGGACCAATAGCCAGGTCAAGATAACGCAGCAATGCTGGTCGCTCATTCTAGTGCCAGCACGCTAGCAATTCAACAAGCTGGGTCCCAAATCCGAGTACTACTTTAACGGGAACCACTTAGTCATGAAAAAGCGTGAGGATGTAAACGAATATTATGATCGTTTGCACTCTTACATCGGTGGTGCCTCAGAATGTCTAGAAGCTGCGCATACGCACGCGATAGCAATACGTACACTCATCTCGCCATTCGTGGTCATCCCATCTCTGGCCAGCCTAACGGTTGTTCACGCTTGAATGTTTCTGTCTGCCGCCCTGAGCGTCCCTTGATGGCCTATACTACTCAAGGTCTTCGCTCGGTCAGTCAGCGCCGTATCAGAAGTTATTTATATCGCGACTCTCTACGCATATACTTTTGTACGCGCCGGCTTCAGAGATTATATATGCGGCCCTGAGTGTTTACTCACTCGTCGCGTTAAATCCGGTTGAAACTAGATTTTTAATAGCCTTTGATTAGTGGCCAACCAGGCCCGAGGGTGGCCACGAATGGAGAGATGAGTGTACTTTGCAGCGGTTTTATCCTTGTCCCCGAAATTCGCATCAACTACGTCCACCGCAGTTTTTTACGTATATTTCGAGAATACAACATATGTTGTTTTAACATGAATTCTGTTCAAAAAGTGCGGAGAAACGATTTTCTAAGTTGTCGAACGACTTTGGAAGGAATTATCATAAGAAAATTCTTCGAAAAGTACGAACACGTATTCTGTAACTTGTAAACTTCAGTTACGTCCCCCTATGTTTATTCTTTGCCAATTAATATTTTTTTAATTATTAATTTTTTCATACTTCTAGCCTCGACCCAATTCAGTATTTCTCGTAAGCCAATTGAAATCTCTTGATAACAAAAAGGTTACTTACAAACTACAGTGAAAATTCAACTACCTCCACTCTCAACTATGTTCACCTATATAGGATTTACTATTTCTTTCCAAGAAACTGGATCGTAGGTATACTTCTTTAGCATCTAGTACTTAAACACGTAAAACATACATGCTTTAATAAAATTTTAGCAAAAAATGTGTATAATTTTTAATTTTTTACAAAAATTTAGAGCAATGCTCTTTATAAATTTTATTCTGCTTAGCACTATCACATTAAATTTATACCTTGCACAGATCTTTGAAGTATATCTTTAAAGAATATTATATAAAAAAATTTTCAAAAGAAACCATTAAAATAAATGGATTTTATACATTTGAAATTCTTCATGTCATCTATGTCCACCTCAAAACGAAGATCGGAGTTTAAAAAGCCACCGCCGGATATTATTTGTTACCACATGAGAGATTTGTTACCCTAATGAGAAGGTATTAATTTTATTTTTAATTATTTTTCAAAATATAATTTAGAAAAATAAATGCTGTACAGTTTACCTCACAAATATTTCATATTTTCCACTGTACCGTCTACCCCAAGGTGGACCTTGGCGCTTTTGGTACAACGTTTAGGTACAATCAAAGTGAAACCTGCTTAGAATAAATTTTGTTTCACCTTTTGGAGAAGATAAAGTAGTACGTGCTAGTATCAATGAAGAGCTAGATTTTCCGGTAAATAACCATATACTTACCTAGACAACACGATTTCTTCGACAAAAACTGTCCCGTCTGAAAGTTAATACAAGACACAATAGCCAGCTTCATGGCATATTTGGCTATTCATCTATTCTCTATTCCTATTGGGACATTGGGTCGCAGGCCCCAAAATTGTACACCTGGACCTATGCTAACATCCTAACTAAAGCTCACTCCTTGACAGGTACAAACTTGAATTTGTTACCGGCTGTTTCGCCCAAATCTTTATAGCCGCTAACCGTTCAAAAGAAGCAACAGTAGCATCTTTCTACATTTTCCCTCAGTGGCCACACGCTCCGCTTTTAGGTCTTTATAGTTTAGCAGTTTAGCGGACAATCTCATATTTTCCTACAGTCAATTTCTATATTACATATATCCAATGTGTGTTTTATTGTAGCAATTTTAATTTAATAATTTATTTATTATCAAAAATATAAAGGTTTCTGTAACTTTTATCTTTTTCTATTTCACTCTATATAATTATGAAGAGTAACAATACCATTACAGGATATTAGGGTTTTAATTTTCAGTTCTAAACAAAAAGGACGTACCTGACTACAAAAATTCCAGAAATAAGTTTTTGATATTATTAGATTCGTTGAAGAGAGATATATCCATCCATCAGGATAATTTTTTTCAAATTGTTAATATTGTTGAAATTAGTTATTGCATACCACCATCAATTAAAAAGGCAGCAACTATTATAACTCTCAAAAACTATTTCTAAGCAAGAAGAGCATCTCCAAAAAATCGGGCGCATCTACTGTACAGGATCTGATAAACTGATGCCTGAATTGAAAGCTGACTTGTAGGTGAGAAGGCAGCATCTACGTCAACAAAAAAACAAAAAATAAAACAAATTTAATAAATCTCTTCGAATTTGGTTAAAAAGGCTGCCACGTACAGATACACATAATTTTATAGTATTTTCTATTTCAGAATAATAAAAATCTTCATAAGTATGTGAATTTCACATTGATCTTAAAGATTTTTGATTTTAATAAAAAAATGGAAAGATTGACCAAACAAAATTTGATAATAAAAAAGGTTTTATTTATATTTTCGGGTAATATTTGAATTTAATTAACATATGTTTTATTATTTATAACAGTAGTTATCTTATAAATTACCCCAGATGAGGAAGTCTAAATTGGCTTCGAAACATGTTGGTCCCCAGTACTATAAAAAAGACGGAAAAAAGAAAGTGTGAAGTTGGTTTTGGTTGACTCTTTCTGTTTCTCCCTCTTTTTTATTCTTTTTTGTACATTTGTATCTAATGAATCGGAAAAGCGGATAGTCTCGGAGTCTAATTTTGATTTATGAACTTTTTGGGTGTTCCTTTTTCAGTACACAAAAAATTTTCATAAGAAACTAAAGTAAAGACAGTATCTAAAATTCTACAATAATAATTGTAAATTAAGTAATAAAAATGTATATTTCATATACCTTTTTTATTAAAAATATGAAATGGGATGTTTATTTTTTTCATAAATCGGTAGAATGAATCGAACTTACCTAAGAATAGTCAAAAAATTATTCAAGTATCTATTAAATTAGGCGGGACAGGAGATGATTCGAAAGTTTTCGCCGATTTTCTCCGTCCACTGATTTTGCAGGTACGTCCTTTTCACTAAGAGTAGCAGCAATAACAAATAAACATAGATAAATTAAAATTTTCTATTTATTTACCATGTCATTTTTCAATAAAATCTTTTTTTTAAATCTTTTTCCAGCAGTTTGGTTTGAGGAATATTAAACTTAAATTTATCAATATATAATAATCTTATTACACTATTACGCGGGTTCCTTATCAAGAGCAATTAGTACAATACATCAAGTACCGATAGTTTCTGTTTGAAATGAAACGTCTATGTATGTTTCAAAATGTGAAACACATTTAAACAGTTCTATATTATACATTTAGAGTGTATAAAAAATCTATTTATTTTCACATCGCAGTCTACAATCTTCTACATTTTTGTAGATTAGAACTGACAAAAGTAAAATCTTGAAAAATTAATTTCAATTAAAATTTCCAGCATACACATCAATCACTATACATATCGACTGTAACACTGTTGAAAAATATAAATTATATGAAGATTCGTCGGTGCACTCAGAATATACAATTCACTTATATTACAGATTATTCATTGCATCTCACATTGTTATTTATAATAAATCTGTGATTGTTTTCCATGGTACTGATCAATTTTTTCACCATGGTTCAATTAACATATTAAATTTTGCACCATTTAGCCTAGGTCCTAGATTGAATTAAAATGCTGCAAACTGTGACAACTATATTAGGTACAATCCAACTTCAGGATAAAAAATATCTTTTGGATTTATATATCTATACAATTATACA
This sequence comes from Melikaiella ostensackeni, assembly GCA_032362435.1. Lineage (NCBI taxonomy): Eukaryota > Metazoa > Arthropoda > Insecta > Hymenoptera > Cynipidae > Melikaiella > Melikaiella ostensackeni. Next base: position 17,122,183 of record JAUMHM010000050.1, on the reverse strand, counting down.
TATAATAAATAATACACTCAGTAATTATATTTAATAAAAAAACTGTTTCGTTTTAGTTATTTAAAAAAATAATTTCAGTACTAACAAAAGCACCAAACATTAGTAACAAAAAGCCGACTTCTTTGAAAAATTTGTTTTTTATAATATTGCCAAGCGCAACGGTCATAAAAGTAAGAGATTTTTTTTTCGTCGATTTCCATTTAAAGTTGCACCCGTTTAGAACGATGTTCTAGAAAAAAGTTGTATCTTCTGTTCCATGAGTTTTTAAAGGAAGCATTTTGGAGAACAAAAAAAATATTGAGAAAATAGGTCGCCAGAGAATCAAAATCAGATCGAAAGTGCCACGCCAGAAAAATGTGAAATTCCACTCTGAATGATTGGATATTGGCTATCTGCGTCTGACTTTACACTGTCAGAGTTAGTTTACATTATATTTGTGCATGTCTCTGCCCTACAGGTTAAAAACCTCCTTAACTCAATTTCACTTCGAACTGAAATCGAGACCGAGATATTGAAGACAAACTGTTTTTGATAAGCCGCGGCTTTGTATGGAAATTTTCAAAAAGCCGTATATCATTATTATAGAAAGAAAGTATATGATAATTAGCATTGGAATAAATAATAGAAAAATATTAAAGGAATTAATGTAAAAAGTAGAAAAACTACAAAGGAACGATTTATATTAGACCGCTCATAATCTCATATGGAAGGACTATACACAAAAATAGCGATTCCGCACTAATGAACTTTACACAGAAAAAATTTGTGAATTTCTTTGATATCTTTAAAATGGCTTTGAAATCCATGAAAATCCTTCGGAGTATCTTAAAATCCATTGATACCTTTGGAAATATTTTTAAATCCAATAAAATCTTTGGAATCTACAAAACCTGTAGAAATCCCTTGACATCTTCTAAGCACTTTTGTATTCCTTTGAAATATTTGAAATAGTTAGAAATCTGTAGAAATCATTTAAAATCGCTTGAAAATAAAATAAACAAAATTTATTCCCTAAAGTTCTGTAGAAATCCCTTGAGATTAGTAACATCTCTTAAAATCTTTGAAATACTTGGAGGTCCTATGAAATCCCTTTAATCTTGCGAAATTCTTTTAAATTCCTTGGAATTTTTAGAAATCCTACAAAATTCTTCGACTACTCTTGAAATTTTTTGAATCTCTTGAAATTCTTTGGAATCTTTTAAAATAACTTGAAATCTTTAAAATCCTTTGAAATTTATTAAATTCCTTGATTTATTATCTACAATTCTCTAGAAATTCATGAAAGTCCCTTAAAATCCATTGAAATCTTTGGAAATTGTGTGAAAATCCATTAAAATAAGTAGAAATCATTCAAAATCTCTTGAAAACCTTGGAGATTCAATAAAATCCTGTAAATCTTGTGAAATTCTTTGGAAATATTTTTTAATCTCTTGGAAATCGATGAATTCCTTCAAAATCAGTTGAAATGTTTGTAAATACCATTAAATCCTTTTAAAAGCCTTAAAATCCGTGGAAGTCCCTCGAAATACTTTAATATTAAACAAATCATTCGTTTATAGTTTCTTTATTTTTTGCATCAGTTCTTTCAATATTTTTACATTATCTATTTCTATACCGATTTTCTTATAATGATTTTCTATAATGATTTTCCTAGTATCGCGAAAAATATAAAAATTCATTATAGAAAAATCATCATAGACCTACACTGAATTTCCTATATTTTTTCGTAAGGGGAGATTACAAGGGATTGTAAAAGGTTGCATGGGATTACAAAAGATTGCATGAGTAATAAACTCCTCGCAAAAAACTAACTTTAACGTGTCCCCAAAACCAAAATTATGGACACACATAGAGTTGCATAACTTTTTTATTTTTTTGTTTGAAAAAAATACAAGAAAGTACTTTCGAGATATTACATAGTTCTATTGAATCATAAAAAAAACAGGCGAAAAGAAGTAATCACTTACAGAAAAATGACCAAACAAGGATTTTGACCCACTTCTAAATCAAACTGGACCATACTGCCCTACAGATTAAAAACCTTCTTAACTCAATTTCAGTTCGAACAGAGATATTCATGAAAAACTGTTTTTGTCAAGCCGCAGCTGTGGCAATTTTCAAAAATGTGTACATCATTTCTAAGTAAATCAATCATTCTGCACTTATTGATAAAAAAGTAATTTGAAATTTTTTACAATTTCTAATCAAATTTAATAAAAATTGACTCCAGTCCAAAATGCACAAATCGTACTGGTAATCAAAGGGCGTATGATGAAAGATTACAGAGTAAGAAAAGGAACTTCCCTCTCGAAAAGGACGTATATCGGCGAGGTATCCGATGTTTGATGACGTAGAAGGCCTATTTGCAAGAAGTCGTTAAGATACGGCGTTTTACGCCCTTTTTACGGCGTATCTAAGCTACATCACTTAAGTTTGAAATGACTTACGTTCTCCTTGCATTTAATTGTTATAAACAATTTCAATTATTATTAAAACCATTAGATGCAGATTTTTTAGACGAGTCCAACGGTGTAAAAATCTGAATTTCGATCACAAATTGAGTGAAGGCGGTTCTCAACCTATAGGCTGTAGGGTATCATAATCTTCTACAGAGACATCAGCTAGGTCAACAGCGTTAGTTTAAGCCAATAAAACGCTTTCTGGAATTTGGCACTTACGTCTTTATGCCTCAAGACCCTTCCATTTGTACAGGTAATCAAAGGGAGTATAATTGCAGATACGTCCAATTTTGATGCGCCCTTTTGAGAGCATTATAAGTAACTTTTTACGGTGTATCAAAGCTACGTCACTATAAACAATTTCAATTTTTATTAATACTATTAGATGTAGCTTTTTGAGACGAGTCCAATGATATAAAAATCTCAATTTCGATACAAAGTTGAGTTGAGGAGTTTCTTGACCTGTCGGGCAGATTTGTGTGATTTTACACAAGGAAAGATTGGTATTTGCTGTCCAATCATTTAGAGTGGAATTTTATATTGAATTTTTTTCAGTGAACTACCAATACTGGGGCGATTCCGAGGGCAATTCCCAGTAGGGTTACCTTTTGAACCAATGCCACACTGAAAAAAATGGTTGGTTGAGAGAACTAATAAAGTAGTAGGGCCAACTACTTTAGTTTGTAATATGTATATAGTATGCCGCTGCCATTTAAGTGGTTGTGGTGGTTACTACTACTTTTATTTCTAAGAATGGTAGTAGTTGCCCTTACTACTTTACTTGTTGTCGTAACAACTTCCGATGGTAGATACCGTTTTCAGGTAGTTATACTTACTACTTCTACTAGTAAGTCTTACTTATAAATTACTAAGCCCTACAATCAAATTAGTAGTTCTAACTGCTTAAAGTAGTAATCCTAACTATTAAAATTAGTATAGTTTTTACCTCTGAAAGGAAAAATACATCATTCATAAAAAATCAGTTTCCTCTCAAGGGGAGTATAAAAACTTGAAGAATTCCTATTAAATCAAGAAACTCAAACATAGGTAAAAAAATACTTAATCGAGCGACATGTGGAACTTTCATGATTTTACCTAAATAACCTCATCTCGTTCTATATCCAAAAAGTATGTAAATTCACTTGGGGTTCCACGAGGAAACATTGTTTCAAAACTATTCGAGAATTCATAGTGAATTTCAACTCGGATTCCACGTGGATTTGATGTGAATTTTTTCTAATTATTTTACCTGAATAGCTCATCAATATAACGAGGTTATAATTTATATTGCTTACATGAAATCCTGAAAGTTCCACGTCAAACGAATTAACTATTTTTTACTTACCGTAGAGTTTTTCGAAATAATCTTCTGATCTCCAAATTTCCGGCAGATTCTGCACTTGCAGTATGTTTTAATAATTAATCCATGTGAAAGACTTTCCCAAAACCTTCGAACTACTAAGCATGGGCACGAGCGTGACCTTTACGAGTTTACGCGATATTTCGGCGCGAGTGTTGGCAGCATTGCTCAGGCTCAGTTCTGCCGATGTCGCCAAGGAACAAAACTTGTACCTAACCTTTGCTACTTTTATTTGTTGGAAAATACATTGGTGGTAAATGTGAGTAATAAAGGTGTCTTGTTGCCGCAGAAAACTGGTTAGTTCGTTTTACCATCGAAGTAGTTGTCGCATCTAATATCTCTACTAATAAAAAGCTTCTTGTCCCAACCAACCATTTTTTTCAGTGCAGTACTGGAAATTCCACCTAGCTTTGCTCTGAAAAGCAAATGCCACACTTAGAAAAGAGATTGGAATTCGAGCATTCGCAATAAAAAAACAGTATGTGTTTTACCAGGTAAACAAAATTATATCAAATTATCAAATTTTCATTTAAGGAATGTTTTCAGTATTTTTATATTTTTCTCTGAAATGGTTGCTCAAACAGAAAGTCACACAAAAAAAAGATGTCACTTTTACTGATCTAGAATTTTTGTCTAGCACTTTCTACAATACAGATGAAATCTTAAATTGAAATCGATAAAAAACGACTTGTTTTACCATTATGACCGTTTCACTTGGCTATAACATTGACAATAACATTTTTAAATACAGTAGCGATTTTTACTATAAATAGCAACTATTTTCTATAAGCTTTAAGGAATTTTCTCCAATTTTTAAATTTAAATATTATTTAAGTTCTAAAGTAATAAATCACGATAAAATATTATATAAAATATGTTCGCGGCTACGCACACCGGAATATCGGTAAGAACAGCCGGATATTTTTCCTTACGAATATCGGGATCTGGAAAAGGATCCTATTCGTACCGAAATTTCGGTAGGATAGCCTGAATTTCGAGGTACGAGTTGATACTACCATAAAATATACATATGTATGCATGCTATTTTCACATATTACCAAATTTTTTATCTTATTTTGTAAAAATTTACATACGCACTCAAACGCCCGTAATTTAATCCTTCCTTATACATATATTGATCAATGTTTTCATCTTTTCAACCCATTTACAATACAACAAAACAAATGGGATTACTTTCCTTATCGAGATCAAATCAATGATACACTTCCTTATTAGTTGGCACGAAAAAGTCTTTCTGGATTTAAAAAGAAAAAAGATTTGTACTTGAAATTATGAACTTTTGTTAATCCTATATTTTTTAAAAATAAACATTAGATAACTCAAATATAGAGTTACAATAGTATTTATGCTTTAGATCAGTATAGTATATACAAAATTTAGTTCAACAAAGTACTGTTTTTTTTTTAATTTAGTAAATAACATACTAAGGATATCTGACATTCTCAGACAGCCCCGCAGTTGAGTTCAATCGAGCGTAACAAAAATATTTACATCTAAGAATGGATACAAAATTCTTGAATCTCATAACAATACAATTAAGAAATATTTAATTGATTTCGGGGGATAATCATAATCTAACTAATAAGTAATCTCACAAAAATAAACACTTTTTCAGCATGAATTTTATAAACAAGTACAAAAATCTCAAAAAACTTGGAAATTTTTTAAACAAAACCTGAAAAAATATCAGTATGTTTTTAGAATTTAATAATCTTCTATGACATGTCGCTGATAATTTGCTGAATACAACTTTATATATTCTATTTTTTAAGCAACAAAAAAATAAAATAAATAGGATTATATAAACTGATATTCTTCGATTAGACGCATCAATATGTAGAGGGTTCCAATCCAAAAATAACCCGAATTGTAAATATATGTATAGCATTTATCACTTCTTTATGTTGCAAAAAATCCCTTATACATATTTTGAAAATTGAACGATTAAAACTCTTCGTAGAAGTTCATTATTTAATTGGCATAAAAAAAAAATTAATTTTCAAAAAACTTCGTTTAGATTTTCTTTTGAGTAAACTCTCTTTCTGTGAGTTTTATTGGACTTTGAAATTAAATCGAAAAATATCTCACTTTTCTATCATACATTTTACTGTAACTTCGAATTATTCAGTAAAAAATGATCCGCTGCTTTTGACTTAAAATTTTTGGAACGGACTCGAACAGCCTACACCAAAACTCATTGCCAATTCAGCACACTCATATTGATTAGTCGAGTCATTCAAAAAACCGTATTTCACACTCGTCAAACACATACTCCGCTCAAAAATCGTTGACTCTAAACAATGTCGTAGAATCGTAGATTGAAGAAAATCGACATTTCATCTTCAGAACATCGGGATGTCCATTAAAACACTGCTCTCCAGTCCCTTATTCCAGAAGTCTTCCACCCAATGTTGAAAATCGAAAACAGAACTCACTTCGAATAATAAGTTCGCATTGTCACACTTAGCACAAAAATTCTATCATCGAGTGGGTGCCTTTGCGTTGGCGATCGAGAATCAAGACCGAGCAAGAAAAAATGTCAAACGCGAGAAAGAAAAAAATGGCAAACGCGACGAAAAAAGCACGTACCACACAAGACAACGGCTCGCGGCGGAATGCTGATCGTCCTTCGATGTCCTCGTCGGCGTCGCGGAGGCGATCGCACTGTGATTGGTCTTTCTGGCCCCCCACACGGCCTTCTCCCTGGCGCGGTCCAATCACCGGCGTCGCGCTCTCCCCTCCATCACGAGCGCGTGTACACCCCCGCTGGCTCGTGGCTGAGTCAAGGTTCAGTCAGTCAGTTACTCAGTAAGCCTGTGGCGCTTTACGAGGTTGGAGTTGAGAATTTTGTTGAGTGTATCGAGCGAACGCGGTACCCGATGCACGCTCGTGTCAATTTCGAGTGTCGATTCGCGAATCTCGTGACACTCGTCTTGCCTTTTCAGGGACGCGCGTGTGTTAGCCTCGGGTCACGCAGGCTTCTCGAGACAACGCGAGACTGTCGAATAGCCTAATTGTAAACAGGGAAGAGTGACCGCAGCACGTGTCTGTCGTGCAACGAGTGCCCAGTTTTCAAGTGAGTGCATCGAGAGACAATGTGCGTGACCACTCCGCTCAGCGCTTCCAAAATACTCAAGGATAAGCGTGCGGTCAGGACTATTACGACCAGCACACAGGTGCAAGGAATACCTACCGCCAACAGCAATGGATTGAACACGAGGCCCCAACACACTTCGATCATGTAAATATTTTCATATTAAGAATAAATGAACTACATATTTGCCAACTTTCAAAGAGAATTTATCGCCTCAGAATGAGTTTATTCCGTTTATCCTGCGTGGCTTCATGATCACGACCACGTGCCCTCGAGACCCCCGTCGCTCGAGATTGTTTACGCGCGGGAACACATACGTATACATTTATTCTATTCGGTTTTGTTTTTCTTGGTTTGCCACCTTTTTCTAGTCGAGTTTTTGCTTCTTGAGCTTAATTGAGAATTTGTGGGGAAATGTGCAGGATTAATGGTGAAGGATTAAAGAGCGTAGTTCAGGCTACGTACGAATGTAATTCGTATAATGATTTACATAATCGGAGCAGATAATCAGTAGGAGGACGTAAATAAACGGTATCGTTAGATCGAGGAAGTTTAATGGCACCATACAACGTTGTTGACTGACCGCATTTCTTTTTTTTTCTATTAAGAAATTAAGGTTAAGATAGATGTTCTATAATTACGAATACCGCGATACGCGATATTTTCGGTAAGATTAGACTGAAATAATTTAATTAATCAGTGAAATTGAAGATCTCTTTTCAAAGTTTCTTTGTGATTAATTTAAAGAAAGCATTTAATACGATTTTCGAACGATAATTATGCAAATAATTTTTTTAGATTGTAGATTAGAGTGCCCAAAAAAGGTGTGTTTTTAAATTTTGTAAACACTACCCCCCTTATTTCTCCTTTTTGATGAAAAATACTGCCACAAATTTTCTTTTAAATTTACAAAAGTTGTTTAGAGGTTCAAGTATGCCGTTTTAGGTCTAAAAATGAATTTTCTTAGTTTTCAATTTTCTTTATACAAATTCAAGTCTAAAAAATTCTTTGACCCCTGAAGAGTATTTATTTTATACTGAGAAATAAGCTCTAAATTTTATGAATAAATAAATTTGGACATTTTATCGGTTTTAGAATACGAAAATTTGTGATTTCATTACAATTAATGGTCTGAAATGGCCCCTAAACAGTTTTTTTTCTGGAATTATATGCACAGAAATTTTTTTACAACATAAAGAGAATATTCTCTATAAGAAATAAATTAAGAATATTTATACCTGGGTGACCAAAAAAAAATCTTGAATTTCGAAATTCAGAAAAAGTACAGATTTTATATAGTTTAAAGATTCCTATAGTACTTTAAAGTGTATTTTTACCTATCATTTTATATCATTCTTATTTTCAGCAATTAAAGGTTCAATAAAATCGATAAGGAAAGCTTATAAAAACGCAGAATTCAAAGTACTATAGAAATATTTAAACTATAAAAATGTGGATTTCGAAATTAAAGATTTTGTTCTGTTTTGTCACCCGACATAAATACATATTTAAATTTTATTCTGTATGGAGAATACTCTCTTTATATTGTAGAAGAAATCTTGTGTATATTATTTCACAACAAAAAATGCTCAGGGGCCATTTCAGACCATTAATTGTAATGAAATGACAAATTTTTGCATTCCAAGCCCGATAATATCTTCAATTTTCTTTTTTATAAAATTAAGGGCTCATTCCTCAATAAATAAATACTTTCTAAGGCTAAAAAAAATTTTCATACTTGAATTTATATTTGGGAACCGTATTGGTGATCGTGGCTACGTGTACCGAAATTTCGGTACGAATAGCCGGATTTGGAAAAGGAGCTATTTTTACCGAAATTTCAGTACAAATAGCCGCATTTTTTGCGGTACTCGTAGACACTCCCTTCTTTTGAGCATTATTTAACGTTGTCAAAACTGGTTATTAAAATAGTGTTTTAAACTAAAATTCTCATCTTCTAGATTGATGAGGATTCATTAATAATTTTGTAAATAAATCACAAATTAAGAATATCCAGATTTTTCTCAGTGAAGTGGGCGCTACAAGTATGTATATATAACCAATTCGTCAATGTCCCGTTTTTCTTCTTTCAACCAAGAAATCGTCCACGTTTCTCATCGAGTAAAATAATCTTGAAAGATTGATTTTTAACAACTCAGAGACACCACAGCAGCACAAAATAATTTCTCGTTTGTCAATAAATATTTCGGTTATTTCGTCCATTCTTCCATTCGTGAAAAGAACAAATTTTAATCAGTTGTAGTCAGCTGTCAGTAGTATACCAACAGTATACACTATGTATAACAGTATTGTGGTCAGACGACGAGACGAGGAAAGGGATAGTAAAAATCAGCGTATATTGTATTAATATTGGACTGTGACAATGACGGTGACGTGACGGTTGTATATGGCCCCACTATTCTTTTTCAAGTGCTTGTGAAGATCCATTATGACGGTTGAAATTTTTACGAGAACACACTGTCATTAGGAAAGATGTCAACTATGCGACGTGTAGCGAGAAAACATGAAAAAAGCCCTTTTCACGACAAAAAAAAATGTGTAACCGTCAGTATGAATGTAAATTCAGACTTCTGCTTTAAATCGAAGAATTCAAATTTGGTCAGTTTTGGTTCTTGGAGTTTAAATTTTTTCTAATTTCTAAGAATTTTGTTACGTCTGATTTCAACTTCTGTTAAGGGTAATTTTTCACTATTACGTTCAATATTCTTTTGCCCGACCCCAGCCATTTTCTGAATGAATTACATTTTTTTAAATTTGTTGACCACAATTTGAAACAGTAATCCGACCCTCGGGGTTGAGTAGATTTTAAATGCACCATTTTAAACCTCTCGTAACTGATAGTACGTATACATTGTATGACAAGCATAATGTCTGTAAATAAAAATTTCGAAACAAACAACATACGTAAATTGAACTCAAGAATTCGATAAATGCGAAATTCCAGCAACTTATTTTTGCATCAAGCGCGGCCGAGAGCGCGACCAAGTAGCTGCATCGGATTGATATGTCATTAGGATTGTCAGTAAATGTTTAATCTGCGGCTACAATTTGGTTTGGCTCTGGCACTTGAGCTTCGTTTTGCGATTGCGGCATTAAGGATTAGTGACAACACAACTTTTTAGGCAGTCCGAGGTCATGATACGTAATTATTTCGTAGGCCGACGGCAAAGTCGCTCATTACGGTATCGTGTGGTGAACTTTTGCATTTAACTATTAATGAGTCTACTGTTTAACGCATACAAATTTCCACGTGGCTTTTAATATCCATTTTGAGATCGATTTGTTTGCCAATATATCTATAATTCCCTTCATAATAGGTGAGCGAACCTGGAAGTACCACCATACCCAAACAATGTGTACCTTATGCCAAAATTAAAGGCTCATTTAGTACCCAAAAGCCAAATTTACGGCTCTGCATTTTTTCAAATAAGTGCATGATACTGCCAGCTTGACGTCAAGCTGGCAGCACCATGGTAGAAATATTTGTTGCGTCTACTTTTCCCTTTCACAGGAATTTAGGGCTTAATTAGGGCTCTTGCATTGCCTGAAAACCAATTTGTCAAAATCAACCTTTATGACTGAAAAACTACCCTCAAGAATAAATATGCATTAAACATAAAAGTAAGTGCACCAGGATTTAGGACTATTTTAAGGCTCTCCAACACTCCAAAATTGATTTTCAAAAACCATCCCTTAACATTGAAAAACTATCCCGAAACCAAAAGTACTGGTTAAGTACAAGAAAAAGTACAGCAAGTGTTTGGAATATTTTGCAGCTGTCCGAAAACATCAAACATTTTTCCAAAGGCCACCTTTAACACTCAAACACCACCCCGTAAAAGAGTTTTACGCTACAAAGTAAAAATTAAGAGTATCAGCAGTTTTTGCTTTTCTCGGACCGTGCCAAAACAATGTATGTCCTATGCCAAAATTATGGGCTCATTTAGGGCTGACTTAGTGCCCAAAAGCCAAATTTAGAACTTTGCATTTTTTCAAATAAGTGCATGGTACTGCCAGCTTGACGTCAAGCTAGCAGTACCATGGTAGAAATATTCGTTGCATCAACTTTTTTCTTTCACAGGAATTCTGGGCTTAATTAGGGCTCTTGCACAGCTTGTGAATCAATTTGTCAAAATCAACCGTTATCACTAAAAAACTACCCTCAAGAATAAATATCCACTAAAAATAAAAGTGATGGCATCAGAATTTAGGGATATTTTGAGGCTCTATAACACTCACAAAATTCATTTTACATCAAACACTTTTCCAAAAGCAATTAGAAGCAATCGGTATCTCAATTTTTTCAAAAAATGTATTTATTACGTTTTTTTTTGCTCACTCGTCTTTATGATCACATATTTTCTGGATCTTTTTATGAATTCCCGACATTTGTCTGTATCTTTCAAAATGCACTAAATTCTGAAATTTTCCGCTTTCCCGGGTCGCTAGATACCCTGAATTCAAACAGCAAAGATTTAATTCATAAAATTAAAATGTAATCTCACCGAAAGATCTACAATGCAAAGACGATTACAAAGTTTGATTGGCACAAAAGGTTATGAGAACTTAAGTATTTAAAATGAATTCTTAAAACATTAAATTTAAAAAAAAGTTATCAAGAAAAGAAGCAAATTTTTGAATTTTTCTTTCTGAAACATTAGTAAATAATGCTCCTTTCCACTTGGTACTTGGTCGAGTGTTTGAATCATTGATGTTTTTTTTTTTGTAAAATTTCACTTTTTCTTACAATAAAAAAGAACTTGTTAACATAAAATCAGAAAAAAAATTATAAGTAGATCCTAAAACATTGCATAATAAAATGGTAACATGGTGTAAGTTTGGTAATTTTGGTGTAGCGGCATTTTCTCAGCGTTAGAGTTTGTTTTTAGTAAAATGCTTTTCAAGTGTTAGGGGTGGTTTTCGAAATATTGTTTGATGTTGTCGGACATCTGGAAAATATTCGAAACTCTTGCTATATTTTTTCTTGTACTCAAGCAGTACTTATGGTTTCGGGGCAGTTTTTAAATGTTAAGGGTTGGTTTTTGAAAATCATTTTTTGGGGCGTTCGAGAGCCTTAAAATAGCCCTAAATTCTGGTGCACTCACTTTTATGTTAAGTGCATATTTATTTTTAGGGTAGTTTTTTAGTGATAACGGTCGTTTTTGATAAATTTATTCTCAGGCCATGCAAAAGCCCTAATTGATCCCTAAATTCCTGTGAAAGAAAAAAGTTGATGCAACAAATATTTCTACCATGGTACTGGTAGCTTGACGTCAAACTAGCAGTACCATGTATTTTTTGGAAAAATGCATAGCCCAAAATTTGGTTTTTGGGTACCAAATGAGCCTTAAATGAGCTCTTAATAGTGGTATTTCCAGGTCTACCCACCTCTTCATAATGTATGTATGCTTTATGCGTTCAGAATGTAGGATCTACAAATTCTACAGTCAAAAGATCTCTAAAAACTTATAATTTCAATTAAGCCTGCGGATAATATGACCGCACATAAAGTATTTCGCCTGAGAGTGGGGTGGCCCTTGGTCGCTTGGGTTTGAGCGACGTTCAGGTGTGTGTCCACTCTCAGGTGAAAAATTTCATGTGTGATTATACTATCCGGCGGCTCAGTTATTCTGTCCTTGCATACAAAATAAATATTATTCTCTTATTTTTAAATTAAAATGTAATTTCTAAACACTTTAGAAGTAACAAAATTAATTTGAATGTACTAGTGAAATTAGTACCAGCGATTTTTTTTTCAAATCGATTAGAAAATTCTTTTTCGAATTCGACAGTATAATTATATAACCCATTTTTTATTATACGTGTTCATTATACATTAATTAAGAAGGCTTAACCATGTTAGCATATAATTGTATTTTTAATTTAAAGGTGACGACATTGTTATATATCGTCAATTAGACTTTACGACAACGAGGCGTTTACCAACTCGAGTCTCTGAATATACAAGAGGAGTCGGGTTAGAAGCTCCGAGGTCGATTAAGGATGGAGGAGCGAATTTGAGCCGTGGGTAATCCCGCTGGCTTTCCGTCGGATCGAAACGCGGATTAGTCTGCCGGTAGGAACGGTGTTAAACAACGCGACCGAAATCCTATTTGAGAATTATCTCTCGCGAGTATACGTAGGTAGTTAGATAGCCTGATGCCTTGTAAATTCAATGAGAGTCTATCGTACACTCAGAAAAATAATACTGGAAATATGATTAAACCGCATTTGTAAAGTGATTGCATTTAGCGTGAACAAGTTATTAGCAAAAAGAAACGAAATTCATTATTGCACTTACTTTATATTATGCAGTGATAACCATTTCTTTACTGTAAAGATACTTCAGTTGATGTAACTAATGACTCTTTTTAGCTCACTTTTGCTAATTTGTAAGTATTACAGAAATAATCTTCGTGTGGTAAATCTTTGAAGTACATGCATTAAAAATGACTGATGCTTTACAATACTACACCTCATCATACCTCCCCTCTTTCGAAATAGATTCTCTCTTTCATCAGCATTCTAGGGGTTGATCACACTTGAAATCTGGTATGCATGCCTTCCTGAAATTTTTGGAATCTTTCTCAAATCTTTTGAAATCTCTTGGACGTTTTTGTAATCTTTTGAAATGTTTTGAAATCTTTTAAATCTGGTGTACACTCAAAAACCCTCATCAGCATTATAACATTCGAACTGTTTACTATTACAGACTTTCCCGTAAGACTAACCCATTTCCAGCTCGTTCAGGGCTAACAGTTCTCTAGATTTTGTAGATGTTCAAACCACAGCTGCTGCTACTGAAACTTTCACGAATTTAAAACCTGGTTTTACATCCTGGGATGTATAACTCTGGTAACATTTAACTACTCGGTCTAAAAAATAAGCGGGGATATTTGATTTCATGATTTGTAAAAACCACCTTAAAATACGGGACCAATCAATGTGGTACGAGATTGCATTAGGTTTGATTGGAGTAGTAAATCCGTGCATATAACTTGGACCGTAACTATAGGGCGAGTGAATAGGACGAATAAAGTCCATCGAGTTGAATCAAGACTCAGAGTTGTGAGAAACTTCTGCTTTTCACCTTCGACAGCAGCTTGCCAGTCACTTGAAGAGCGGTGGAACGGCACACAGCAATCTGCCTCGAAGCTTGCCCAGTGCTCGTTAGCAGCCGTAATTGTCACTTGTTAGGTGCCAAGTTGTCCTCCTCCCATTTCCACCCCTTTTCTTCCAAATGTTTTTTCCCACCCACAACTGACTTTCAAAAATCGCTGAACACACCTATGGAACGTCCTCTTCCTTTCTTCAGTTCATCTTTACTCTTCGACTCCCCTTGTTTCACTAAAACAAATTGATTCACAGATCACTTTTATGGATTACTCTCTGTTGATTGATTTTTGCATCACGTTTTATTGTCCTATATTACTGAGCTTTTACACTGTACAAAAGTAATCGCTTCGGTTTGAGTGTTTTAACGACTCCGTCAATATTGCAAGAATGGATAGCGTAAAAGAAATTACTTCCGTAAAAAATAAATCACTCTGAAAAAATAAAATGCCTTTATCCTGAAAGCAATCGACGTAAAAACTACTAACGAAAAAAGCGATTTTGAAAATAAAGAATTTCGGATCCAAAAGCTGCGAAAATATTTCCGTGTATTGCAAGATTGGACGTCAAGTGCATAAATAATTAAATCGTGTTTTAAAAATCGGTCATTTTTATGAAAATTTTATTCGCAACCCCTAGGCGAAAGCAATATCGATTACTACTCAATATGGGAGGATATAAAGTGCTTCTGTTTGAATTATAAAACTCTCTTTATGGGAATATGTGTCCCGCATATTTTTCTACAATCGTTTCTTCGTACATATTTTTAATTTAAAAAGTATAAACAAGTCGTTTCAAACAATTTTGCTAATAAAAGACAGATATCTAGAAAAACGGACTACACAATAATTTTTTCTACATTATTTATTGTTTGTTGCAGACAATATTTTTCATGATTGCAAATTGTTTCAGGCGTTTCCAAACTTCTATGATTTTTTAAGCTAAAATATAACTACTTGAATTCCGTCCAGACTTTTTGTTGTGAGATCATTTTGCGTCCATATTGTGCGCACCCCGTGCATCAGACGGATAATTAAATACTAGAGGTTTAATGCTCCACGGTACGGGCCAAATTATTGGTCCGATTAGCTATCCGATCATCAAAGCCCAGGGCAAACAAAAGACCGAACTGGAACGAATCGTTGTCCGATTTATTCGACGCTTTTCGCCAACGTCCCTGGGATTAAATGAAAATTTCCACGCTCTGTTCTCCGCTTTGCTGGCCGTATAATTTCGCACAGAGTACAACTGCTTCTCGATGGGGGATTTACCCTTTCACACCTGCACTTATTTTCAAAGAGTTAACCTTTTTGTTTGAAAGATTTACCGAGACTATTACCTATAGAACTGTTTTTAAACTTCTTTAAAAATATAATTACATTAATTGAACTTGAGATTTTTGCGATTTGAATTAAATTCGTATTTATTTATTACCATTCGTCCTAACTTTTACTATTCCGAAGCACCATTGAGCGTCATTTTTGTTTTTCAACATTGCCGTTTATCATAATTATCATTTTTCCAATTTACCATGTGTCCTAATTTTTATGTTTCCGAATTACAATTTCCATAATTTACGTTTGGCATAATTTTCATTTTTACGAATTTTTACTAATTTTCACATTTTCCGAATTTCTATTGGACGTACTATATACTAGTATTTATCCTAATATTCGTTTAATCAAATTTATATTTTTCCGAATTGTTATTTCCCATAATATTTATTTATCCAGTTTCGTATATTACTCATAATTTTTACTTGTCCGAATCAGCATTCATCATTTTTTCCATTTGCATCTAACCGAATTATCATTTCACATAATTTTCTTTCTTCCGAATGGCCACATAATCTAAAATAGATTGTAACAGAAATTTCACTGTACCGAATGCGCATCCGTCGTTGTCCAAAAAAATTAATAGCGCAAATTTTAAACGAGACAAAGAAAAATATTATGACAAATGGCAATTCGGAAAAATAAAAATTAAGCGCAAGGGTAATTCGGAAAAATATAAACTACGTGAAATGAAATTGGCAAGTGGAAATTCAGAAAAAAAAAAACGAAAATTATATGACAAATGGAAATTCGGAAAAATATAAATTATTCTCAATGGCAATTAGAAAAAAATAAAATATTATGCTCAATGAGAATTCGGAATAATTACAATTAGGGCAAATGATAATTCTTAAATGTAAAAATTATGCTAAATGGTCATTCGTAAAAATAAAAATTAGGTAATATGAAAATAGAAATCGTGGCAAATGGTCATTCGGAAAAATACACTCAGGAAAATGTTTGCTTGAATCAAATAATTTATTTTTTTGATATAGAGTCAAAAAAATATTGTATTGATTCAAGGCAATGTTTGTATGATTCAAATAAAATTCATTTGATTCAAATACACCATTGTTTAACTCAAACAAATTCGATTTGAATTTAACAAATTCTATCTTTTATGTAGGATCAAACAAACATTTTTCTGAGTGTAAAGTTAGGACAATTAGTAATTCAGAAAAAGTGGAAATTTGCAATAATAAAAATTATATGCTGAGTGGATGCAGTGGTCATTTGGAATAACAATAAAATTAGGGCAATGGCAAATGGTAATTAGAAAAAATAAAAAATAGGTAAGATGGTAATTCAGAAGAATAGAAATAAGGGCAAATTTATTGTTATTTATCAGTTAAATGAATGTTGGTAATATAGAAATGAGGAAAAGCAGAATTTGAGGAATATTCATGCGCTTCTTTATTTGTTAATGAATTTTATTGAACATCTGCAATAAGTCCTGTGAAGGTATTTCGATTTAGGAAAAGGAACTCAGCCGCAAATTTTAAACCACCGGTGACTTATATGTTTCTCAAAGATATGTATTTTAGTCACTTATCCACTTCAAGGAATGATATATACATGTATAGATGTACCAGTTGACGAGACAGTAGGCGAGCAACGGCGAAAGAAACTTGAAATAAAGTTTCGTATTTTCTTCTTATGGGACTTTCCCTCTAACAGTCTAACCGAGTCGCGTCCAAGTAAAATACCCGACAATTCCTGTGGTAAGTAAATACGAGGGGCGGTTATATTAAATTTGTGAATTCGTAAGCACGTCGGGAAGCGTAGCGCATTTTCTCGTTTTCTCCTTCTTAGCATTGTTGAAAATATAGATGGAGGAAGTTTTCAGAAAATTATTACTGAATTTTGTCAAGGATCCACATACACTCAACTCTGGATTCATGCCGGGTTTCGGATATGGCCTCCGATGACCGTGATGTTCTTACAAGAATTTATTCGACGTAAACAGTCAGGGCCGTATAAACCATTTCCAGTGGGAATACATAATATTTATTAACTGTATTTTGTACAAATGTAGATTTTTTTATCATAAAGTGTGGACTTTTTTTTAATAATGAAGACTGATTAATGGACAGAGAGTTTTCCGCGAGTATTTTAAAAAACTGCCCGCTTTGTGGCTACGGAACTGCTCAAATCCACCGAGCTCGCCGCGCCTCTCTCTCTCGATGCGTGAGACCCCCTCATCAACGAATGCGAGCCGGCGGAAATTCTTGGAACAACTTAAATCCAGATGACTTGAATTCAAAGTCGAGTATAGTAAATATAAAAGCAAATGGTCAGGTTTAACGTGAATAATTATCTACTTGAATTACTTTTCTTACAGTTACTAGTATATTCGGGTGTAGTTCCGAATAGCCCTTACCTCCGATTTCTTTAAAACTGCGTATATTAATGTATTTTGAGGCGCTGATTATGAAAATCATAATGAAAATTGGCGCAAATTTTATTTCCATGGTGAAAACCATAAAAACCCCATGAAAATCATGGTTTTTTACGTTTATATCGAGGACGATTGAAAATTTCAAAAATAATGCTTACAAAAGTTGTAGACTTAGTCAAAATACACATTTCATGTCTCATCCATTTTTTTGTAAAAGTAAGATTTTTCGAGATATTTGATGATAAAGATGAAAATTTCATGCCTAGCCCCTGCCGAAAACATATGTAATGTTGGTCCACCCCCTTACCCTTTCCGGCTTCTCGTGGATGGCGGAAAGACACCCCTTTGCCTATCCACAGAAATAATGTTGGTCAAAGCCCTTCCCCTTTCCAACTTCTCGTGGGAGGCGGAAAGGCACCCCTTTGTCTAGCCACAAAAATAATGTTGATGAAACCCCTATCCCTTTCTAAAGTCTCGTGGCGAGACGTAAATAAAATTAAGTAAAAAAATATATAACTGCAGTGATTGGTTACAGGAATACTTACGTTTTCGGCAGGGGCTACGTATGAAATTTTCATCTTTATCATCAAATATCTCGAAAACTTTCATTTGTACGAAAAAATTGGATAAAATGTGTATTTTGTCTAGGTCTACAACCTCTGTCAAAATTAATCAAAAATTTTTTAATGGTTCTCGAGATAAACGTGAAAAACCATGATTTTTATGGGGTTTTTATGGTTTTTACCATGAAAGTCAAATTTGCACCATTTTTCACTATGATTTTCGTAATCAGCGCATTAAAATACATGAGTATACGGAGTTTAAAAAAAATCGGAGGTAAGGGCTATTCGGAACTCAATCCGTATATTCCCTTACACAGAATACGAGATATACAAAGAACATTCTTTTACAGAGAAGTTGATATATTTTCCCAAGATGATATTTCTGGAACTTAACGTTTTTAGGCACATGAACGTATAATTGGACAGGTAGTAGATTTGACGAGGGTTGACAAAATAGGTTTCTATATTATGGTAGGTTGAAAACTGGGAATACACGTTGGTAATTGAGTGGAAACTTAGCCTGCTAGTCGGTACTTACATAATTGACAAGAAAGAAAGGGAGAGAACCACGCTAAGTTTCAGTATGCCGTTAACACAGAGTCCTATAATTCAGAGAATGATGAGAGTGGAATCCCTGAGGAAAATAAGTATGTATATCATTTCATTAAAACCAAAGAAGAGTGACTGTCTGTCTCTTTTATTTGGACAGCTCGAAAGAGTGGACTCAATTCAAGTTTTGCCGATATGTGTAGTTTCAGGGGAAAACATATTGCATGAAATGTTCCAAATTTGCACCAAAATTATCCTTAGGACTCACTGCCTAAAACTGAATGTAGGAAATCGGTCGAAAATGTAAATTTAAATAAAAATTTTGTCACAAGCTAATCCCTTCACTTTAAATATGAGCCTCTTTCAACGCGGATTTCATGAAATTTTCAGTGATTTTGAACCCAAACAGTGAGGGCCGTGTGAACCATTTCGAGTAGGAATACATAATATTGATTAATTGTATTTTCTACAAATTTAAATTTTTGTTGTCATACAGCATGAACCCTTTTTGGATATACTTCCGAAAAGCGCATACCTCCGATTAATTTGAAACTCCGTAGGTTTATGTATTTTGATACGCTGATTACGAAAATGATAGTGAAAATAGGCGCAAATTCCATTTTCATGGTGAAAACCATAAAAAACCCATGAAAATCATAGTTTTTTGTATATATATATGTAGAATGTATAT
>JAUMHM010000050.1:17057768-17083673 GCA_032362435.1 Melikaiella ostensackeni | reverse complement strand
CGTTATTTAGCTCAAAATTTGAATTTTCAATTTTTCAAGAAAATTCAAAAAGTTGTTATGACAATCTTGTAGGGCTTTCAAAAAGAAACGTTTTTCTTCTTTTGATTTTTTTTATATCGTGCATTGTTTGGCTTAAAATTTTTATTTTCGTTTTTTTTTTAAATTTTGTAAATGCTATAACTCTCACAATTTTTTTTTAGCGAAAAAAGTCATTGGGATAAATTGTTCGACTTTCTGAGTACTATGAATATCCGTACACTAAAAATCTACAGACACACAGCCAGACACACAGGCAGGCAGGCAGACAGACACATTCGTAAAAACATGTTTGTAATAGTATGATTTCCGCCTGGAATAATTTATTGCTTTCTTTTATTGCTAAACAATTCATTTCAGTAATTAAAAAAAAAATAATTAATTTTAATAATTGAATGTTTTCATTTGCTTCAACTGCCAGGGTCATTAGCGACTGTACTATAGGGTCAATTATAAACTGTAGAGTATCTGTGGGGTAGTATACCAACGGACAGAAGCGAAGTTTTCTGCAAACGCTTCCAGGAATCCTAGCTTCGCTTCCTGCTTTGGGAATCGGACCCGCGCCAGCATGGCTACCAAGGCTTCTAGTTTTGGAACATAAGACAATCACGATATCATCTGAGCCACGATGGCTTCCAAATTAATTTATAAATTCGCTTATAAACGTTGCAAACTTCATCCGAAACTTAGCTGAATTGTTGTAAATATTTTTTGTTCAAAGATTTAAAAAGTTAGAAATAAAGAAAGACGAGAGAATGAAAGTAAGAAGTGGACTTTGGAGGCTGCGCTTTCTTTTTATTTCCTCTTTCTTCAATTGTTCTTTGAGAATTTTTTTTCTAAATTTTCATTAGAAGTATTTGCATGTGTGCGTATCCGAATTTGTTCATTTTTTATTCTTGGAGTTTAAAATTTTTTAATTTTCTAATCATTTTGTTATTAGATTTTCTATGTCTAATTATGTACGTTTTAAAATTATTGTGATTTTGCTCCCTATGAAGCATTTATCTAAAATGTGAAGTGTTTGTCCCAAGAGTATAAAGATAGTTTTTGCTAAGATTTCTTTTAAGGAAAGTCTATTGGCTGGTATGTTCGATAGCATATCTCCAAGATTCAAGCACTATACAGTATACGCTGTCTCGTGATCTTGGATGATCCGGAGGATCGTAGGGAAGCGGAAATCCCGAACAATCCCTAGCCGACATGGGTATTCCATTGTCCGTCTCGCGGTGTTTCATGAGATACAGACCAGCATCGATCTGGAGCAAAGCAAGGCGAGCGAAAAACATATGCTTCGGCAGGGGCAACTATAAACGCCAATAAAGTGAGCCCCAACTATGCTTCCGTGGATTTAATACCAAATTTTCCCACCCTCGGTATACAAACTTCCAAGGGAATTTAACTCGATACAAATCGTGAAGTAATTCTGGCTAAATTTAATTCAATTTTACTGCAAAATTGCCTTTACATCTCTAAAAATGAATTAGTAAAATTTTACTGATTGCCAGTGAAATTATATTAATACATATCGTATAATGTCGAGTATAATGTCGATCAGAAGTTGGCAGTGAAAAGGAAAGTATTAAATGATTAATCATTTTTCATAGCTTCAGCTGTCGGCCATTCACTAATTCCATCAGTCAAATTCAGAAAATAACTATGACCTTTTAGTTGAACTTCTTAACACTGAATTGAATTAGTTAAGTTTGAAATATAGTTCAAAGTCTGAAGTTTGAATTCAAACTCACATTATTCCACAAATAATGGTCACGTACCTTATACTATTTTGTGAAAAAAGTTCGAGCTGAACAAAATTACTTCCAAAATTCATATTCAATTATTAAATTTTCCTCAAATCCACCAATTCAATCCCCTCGATGATTCTGCTTGAATAAAATTCAATATAAACGTTGTAATATCTCATTCTGGATTAAATTCGTTTACATAATCGGGAGGAAGCTCGTTTTATTGTACCCGAAAAAGGGAGATTTATCCAAACACACATTCGAGAAATTATTTGTGTGCACTAATTAAAATTGTACATTTGTCCAGGGGCAATATATTACTATTCAGGAGAAGTACAGTGTATCAATAATTGATTATTATGCTTTTTAATATTGCAATATTACGTAATAGTTCTCACACCAGTGTATTCTCATATATCCTATGATAAAATATTGAGATTTTATGTGCTATTGCAAATAAAAAACTCTAATGGCTCCTTAAATCAAAAATGGTCGTACGGTTCCGGACTGAGATCAAAGATTTGATATTGTGGGAATTTAACAAATCTGTTGCATAGATATGAAAGTTATGGCTTGCTTCTCTAATGAAAATCAAAGGCTTTTCATTATAGACAATATTTTAAAAAATTGTAATTTTAATAAAAATTAACCAAATTTCAAATAATGTCTTAATTTTAAAAAATATACTAAAAAATGGTATCTTTTTAATTAAATTTTTATATTTATAAGTAGTACCAAAAACTGTATACTTAAAACAAATCGTTAAAAGAAATGTATAATTTTCGTGTTCAGAAGACAAATTTTGTAAATCCCCAAAATTTAATAGACTTGACCCAAGTGCGGAATCATAAGACCATTTTTTATTTCAAATATGTAATCATTAGTCTTTTTTATTTGCTAAAACACGTATAAGAAATATTTTCTATGGTAGGCCGTTTTAATATCTACCTGCTATATATTTGCTTTCTAAGTAAAGAGCGTTACTGGCTCCTCTTTGGTGCAAAATGTTTCCGTCCCATTTCGTCATATTAGGCCAAAAGCACAGCTCACATATTAACTGAAAATTTATTAAGAATGAATTACTATTGGCTGATATTCCAGTAGTTTTTTAAAACCAATTATCCTGTAGAAAAAGTTCCTGATGTTTTTTTCAGGAAGCGTATCTGAGTGTAACATGTCCTACTGACAAACCAGTGAAATTTGATTAGAATTTTCGAATATAGTCATTAGTCAGGGATCCTCAATGAATCTTAACTGGTTGAGATAACCAGAAGTAGGTACCTCATTGATTCCTAGAGTGAAATTGTTCTCTAAACCTGAATTAGTAAAAATTGAACTAATTCAGCCAGTATTTAGGATTTAAAGTGATATACATACGTATACATAAACCGGTATTGTAATCTTAACCTAAAATTTTGGTTTGTCAAACAAAAATAGTACATCTAATTGCTTGTGGTATTAGGTATGTGAGGAAATGTGTAATAAATTAATAATGTTGTGACCTCAACTTTGCACCTGTACTAGAATACCTATCGTTGCGTATGCACAAGCCCACCACAAAGCAACTAATGGGCAACATGTGGGGACCTACCCTTGGTCTTTGTGTCGTTCTCACTTGGATAAACATCAATTTTATATCATTAGGACCTACGCATTCTTGGTTACTTCACTCACCTGGTTGCCGAAAAGAAAGGAAGCAGAGTTCTTTTTATAAAAATTTCAAACACACTTGTTTATTAATATAATATAATTAAATGCTATTTTATCAATCTTCCTAGACTTACGAGGGCAAAGAACTCTTTCAATCGGTGTTCATTTGTCATTTAAAATTTCTAACTTTGAATGTTACAATTTAAAATTGTATTATATTTTGAACCTTTCCATTATTAGGAAACTTTCACATTTTGAGAATGTTTTAAATCAAAGATTGTTTAATTTTTTTTTGGCTGTAATTATACTTTTATTTAAGCTCTGAAAATTTCAAATTACATAGTCAATTGTAAACTCTAACATTTTCAAATGTGAAATTAAAATTGAACTTTATCGTCTGTATCACAGTTTTGGAAAGTAAAATAACACATGCAAGTCTATAGAATCTTAATATACTTTTTTTTTCACTTACTTTTCTATCTTTCAGAACCCTTCTTCGGAATTTTTTATTAAAATTCCACGCTCCTCTTTCTTTCCCTTGGAGACACGTGTCAGAGGCACCACTCGAGTTTAGGGTGCACTCAAGAATGAAATGAAATTGCTACGTTTGCCACTCTTTATGCATTAACTACGAAGTAGATTTAAAAAAACAGTGATTGAAAAAAGTGCAGTCTGTTATAATCGAACAATAGGTATAGGTTTCTCTCATTTCATTTGGTGCAATGAGGCCCTAAATTTTCAAATAATATGGTTGTGATAAAGGCCATTGAAATGAATGCGGGCAGCACGGTTTCGGCGCGAGAAATCCCCGCGAGCTTTTGGCGTCTTTCCAATTTCGATAATCTCTCAGCGATCATTATTATGCCTATTATTGGCCTCGTTATTTAGTGCGCACTAAATCCCGGAAAACCACATCGAGGGGATGCTGACCTCGCGTTGGGAAAGAGAACGGGATATGAGGAAGGTAGAGAACACAGAGCGAGCTAGAGAATGAAAAAAATTGGGGAAGTTTATTGCTATGAGGGATGAGAGAAGCAGAAAAAGAAACTTAATAGTACTCACATGAATGTATACCAGGAGTGTCGAAGCACGCTGATAAAAATTTGAACAAAGAGAAATTAGTTGATTGACTGCAGCAATTCTATTTTCAGTGGACAACAGTCTTTTCTATTTTTTGATGATAACCATTCTTGTGCAATCGATAAAGCCAGAGAAACGGCCCGTGTGGAAAAATCATCTGGCGCTGGCCCGGCCTAGACCAGACCTTCTGGTTTCTAGTCTTGACGCTGATCGGACGGTCGGACGTCGGTCTGGCCAAAAGTGTAACCATTTTTTTTTTGGCTAGCCCCAGGCCAGATCAGCCGCTAGTTAATGACTGATCAGCAACTAGTTGGAGGCCGGTCAGCCGCTGGCTGGACTCCCTTGTAAAAGAAAATAATTTGACTCATTTGGGAACGATTGAGCAATAAATACCAATTGCTTGGGACAAAAATTCATTTTTTTTAATGACCTGGAAAAAATCATTTTTCACTATAACTGTATTTAGCTGATCAGCGCCAAACCTGTCCCAGACCAGAATGTCAAGGTGATAAGAAGAAAAATCTTCTTTTGATAGTATGAAGTTTTTATTTTTAATTATTTTAGACTCGCTGTGACATTTCCAAAATATTTCAAGGAAAAATTTACTGATCGAACGTAAAACGTTTTTTGTTCTGGGATAGCTGGTCAGCGCCATTCTGGGGTCAGAACGGACTTTCCAGACCGAACATAGAACTTTTGTTATCCTTGGATAGCTGAGCAGCGCCCCTCCTGAGCCAGACCTTACCTTCCAGACTGGACGATCTAGATAAAGACCTAGCGCCAGACCTGACACCAAACTGCCATGACATTTTTCCACACAGGGGGGATAATCGTTATTGGAAAATAAAATATATTTATAACCAATCCTTTATTCTTGTCCGAAGTTTTTGTAATTTCACATTGAGGCGGATGAATATTTCTCAATTTTTACTAATTCTAATGTTTATTTTACCGATATTTACTTTACCGAATATCAATCCTAATTTATTATTCTGAATTACCATTTGCCCTCATTTTACTTTTCTCTGATTACTATTTTCCAAAATTATTATCGTGAAAGAAGATATTGAGAATATTTGAAGTAATCGAAGTTTCATTCAACGTTGGTGGCTTCATGCCACGAAAAATTGCTAAAGTTACAGAGATATACGCAGTGCACGCAATAAAGGACAAACACAACCGATACAAAATTACTCGCGAGTAATAAACCGCAATCATTCGAAGCTTGTGGTAGGTCGCCCAGTAGTTATACGTTGGAAGGTAGCTCATATCACTCCCTATATAACAGACTCATATGTGTAACGTGTATCAGATCAATATTACGTTCAAATAAGTTCCAAAGCTCAATTATGTGTGATTAAAATACTCGGAAATTACTCGCTGAAACACAGGAGATTAAGGTCGATTAAAATGCGAGTTACATTAAGTGTCTATTGAAAACACATTCAATGCAACAATGAACAGAAAACACGATTGCTTGCCTGGAGGGATCACGACCAGGTAAATATGAGCCTGCGGTCTGGATGGCTTGACACAATCAATTTTTTACTGACCACCAATCCTGCATGGTTATTCCATTCACGTGGGTGTACTAACTTCAGGTGTTTCATCAGAGCTGAGCTGGGTGTAAACAAATTGTTTGACGAGGTAGAAACCATCGAAAATGATTTTCAACGTTTTTCGAATGTGCGTTAGTGTAAATGAAAAGTTTTTTGTCACTGCTACATATGTGTAAATTAAATGTTTATCGCCACAGTTTAAACGATCATTTTAAAATATCTTATATTATTGTAAGTGATGTACCCCTCGGTGTCTTCTGATGTGTAGAATATGTATGTTATTGACTATCTCTACCTGATAAAGAATTAGTCATGCATCCTTTTCAGTGACTTCTTCCCTGTCTTCTTGCTATAAAGAAGAACACTCGTATTTCCTCTCATCTTAGTGACGAAAGCCCAAGTGGGTCCCTCCGCTTTTTGGCGCCGGCGTTATTTGAGACGCGTTACGTTACCTTTTCGACACAACCCATAAAAATTCTGGAGGGTGAGGATGAGGTCGATGAAGAAAGCCGTATGGTAGTTTTCGTCGACACGTAATCTTTTCAAGGCTAGTATATGGCAATAGACAATATGATCAAAGGAAGGTATTATATAAAACGTCCTTGGAAAGATTACCTTATCGGATGGCGCCTATCGTTATCGCGAATAAGGTACTAGCCTCTTTACCGATAGTAGACTCGAAGCTCAAAGACAAAGTCGCTCAAAGGCTACCTATAAGGGCACCCATTACCGGGTCAGGGGCAGAAAATGGCACGCGCAGCTGCGTCAAAGAAACCGGGGGTCGTGATCTCCTGACCCCCGATAGCTTTATTAACACCGAAATCTGACTCGACAGCGGCGGGTTTATGTGGGTCATTTATCCTGAATGTGCACACACGCACTTTGGTAATGCGCCGCAGAGCGAAACTTGACAGCTGTCGAACGTCACTCAGCCAATTAATGTCTGACATGCAGCTTATACGGAAATCGCGCAGTTACATGCCCGCGTTCAAAATTCACGCGGAACACATGACCTGCCAAAACTCATTTACTGGACTTTGTGTCCCTCAAGGCTATTGAAAGGTTTCTGCAATATTGCTTAATATTGAGTTTCAAGTTTCAGAGGTAAAAAGCTTTCTGTAGGGGCAAGTCGGACATGATGGCGCGCGGTGCGATTAATTGTGAATAAAACAAGTATGTAATACTAGTGTTTATTTGCTTTTACATAAATTTTTCACACGGAAATTTCATGAAATGTCTCTTTTAGGTTGACAAGAAGAATAATTTCATGCAAAAAATCAATGTGAAAGCAAACAAACAACACTAGCATTAAATGTCTCGCACGTAACATATTAGCCACCTTTCCCGTAACAAGAGTTTATGTCTGTTACTTTGTACTGTGAAAAATAAATTAAAATGTACTCATAAAACGTTTGAATTTATTTGATGTAAACTGAATTAATTTAAGCGTATTTATAAAGAGACAACACAATCTTGTTCCAATAACTTCCGTAACAATCTCTATATCGATTGAGAAATAATTTCTTATACCTTGTCACTCGGCTCCTTAATTATCGAACTTGTCGTCTCGGCTATTTCTTTCTCAACTCTTAAATACTTTCCAAGTGATAACGAGAATCTAGACGCTCCTGAGGGAGACCTTTCCAGAGAGGCATTAGCGTATAAATCAACGGAACCCAAAGTCAAGGAATTTGTGACCCCCGAAAAGTCTAGTTATAGCACAACTGCGTTCCTTCTAAGATATACGACCTTAATAATATCTCGAGGTTATTATCCCAAAAAAGGGAAAGGCGATTATAAATGCAGTATTATCAATAATGATGTGACACGAACTATGGAAGAAATTATGGGATTAGAATATAGAAATGTAAAATTCCATTGTTTTTAGGAAAACTGTATTCTACACTGCAGAATCATCTAACTTCGGGCATCTATGCTTCTGGGATTTATATGTACTAACAAAATTAATTTTTGATATGATTTCTCGCTTTAAGTTTTTATTGTTTATTATTTTTTTATTATTCAATTATCTGGAAGGCAAAAAATGGGTGTTGAAAGATAAAATAGTTCAATAATTTAAAATAGAAAACATTTCAATTGAAATCATTTTAGTTTGAAAAATTCAAAATTGTTTCGTTCAAATTTAAATCGTTCTATATTTCATGATATATGTAATAAAACATTTTTATTCTTGAATGATTATAAATTTTAGATCATTTAGAATTGAATAATTTAAGATTAAAACTTGGAAAATAATACAAAGCGCCTAGTGCCCGCTTGGTTAAGTCACGCCCCTAGGGCTTGGCGGGAAAGATCTCTGAGACGCATTGGCGGATTATTTAAATATCATCTCGCACACGCGCATCTAGTGCCATGCTCAAGGCGTTTACTGAATTCAGAGCTAGTAGAAGGGAGAGGCGCTTAGCGAAAAAGGAACTTACTGAAGAAGGCGCTTTGTGAGAGTCGGCTCTATTCAATTTCAAATTTTAAACGTTTCTAATTTAAAATTGTTCCACTTTAGATTCACAAGTTTAGAAAATTACAAGAATCGTTCATTTTGTAAAGGTACTAGAACTTGGAAATTTGAATGATCGGGATATCTTTTTGAAAACCCCGGTATGACCGAGAATTATTTTCTGAGATTTGAGCGACCACCTTGGATTACCAAGCTTTATATCCAGCAAATTTAAATATTTTTCTCTTGTTTTGGGAAATTCGATACTCTAAAAACGCATCTAAATATCTTCTTCAAGTTTACGTGAAGTATACACATAGTAGGTACGAATGCGGAAAGCATTTTCACGCAAACGCATTACGCGTACTGTGATGGTCGGCTTTGTATTTAGGCATGTCTGGAACACGATACGGCGATATGTTTGTCCAGGGTGACAGGAGCAGACTCTACCGGCGGCCCTGAACTGGTTCACCAAGGCTTGTGCGTTGTCCAATGCAGCTGTCCCGTTTCCATACGTCCAGACAGAGCTGCACTATACTACTACTCTACTCTACTGTACTGTATTGTACTATATTATACTATATAATATTGTACTATGCATACCCCATTTCCAGTATTTAAAAAAACATCTATTCATAGTTGGCCACACCATAACTTGGCGATGTATTTTGATATACTGGTTACTAATATGGTCATGAAAATACCATTTTTAGTCAAATTATTTTTAGCGTAATTGTAAAGTTTTATTATAATCACGTTTACAAATAGAAAAATGAAAAATTGCATTAACCGTATTGTGTGTAAATGTAAATGTATGGACGGGAGACATTCTTCCAGTATCGTGATAAAATTTTTTCAAATAAATTCAGTGAAAGGTATAAAGTAATAAAAATTTGAAAAATAAAAAAGTCGAATACGCCAGTAACTCTAATGTCAAAAACAAGAGTGTGTAAGAAGGACCAAAAATTGCCATGATTCAATAATTTATGGAATTGAATAATGTAATCATATAATTAAATAAACTAATTTATACATACATAAGTTCCAGAATAAATTCCAGAATTTGAAATACTATTCTACTTTTTGAGAGATCTTCTTTGACGGGTAACCATATTTATCCGAATACATTCTTAATTTCTGAAGTAATAAATTGAATCTCTCGGACGGACTTCTAACGATCTTTGTGCGAAGTGTACCCTCATTGCCTTCTCAATTATACACGATGCTGCCAAGTTAATTCCAGCACCTTGACTCCTGCAGTCTGCTTTTTGTCCTCGGTTATCGGCTCGCTCCTGAGAAGGAAAAATCCGTTTGTTAAAAGTTGAAAGGACTCGAGAGTTCTGAATTTTCGGCGAGACTTTCCTAACTTTTTACTGTTTCTCTCGTCCTCTCGCCAGTGCGATGCGATAGCGATCTGAAGTCTAAATCCACTTAAAGCTACCGTTTACGAGTACGTTTGAGCGCTGGCCCGAAGATCGAAGATGAAACTAATCTTGAACGGATCACGTAAAGGAGAATTGGGATTTTCTGTATCAGATATGAAATCGATCGATGGAGCACCTGCAGTCTGCATTACTTTAGTTCTACACGATTAATTGTGCATGTGTTAAGTGTGCGAGATCTTGCAAATGAGTGCTCGAGTCTCGAAAGTTTAACCTATGAAGGATAGTTAGTTTACTCTTTCCTGTGGAGTGTATACTCTACAGTCTACGTGGTTTCACTCTACTCTCCTCTGTTGATGTTAGGTTCTGGATGTACTAGGTAGCAAGTGTCGGATTTCAGTATCAGGAACTTGATAAACAAGTTCAGAAATGTGCAAAGTGTAATTAGGTAATCTAGAAGCAATACATGTAGGATTGTCTTAGACTTTTATACTTTGAACTATAAAAAAATATATTTCTAATAATATTAATATGTATGACAGTACTCACAGAGTGGTCACTGGATCAAAAAACAGGGATTTTTTTGTGACCGGAGAAAACTGGGAAAGGACAGTGAATTTACTTTCTAACCGAGAGAATTTTTTATTCTTATAGTTTTAGTACAAACATTACTTATCCCGTAATTTTAAATGTCCCTTAATTCCATGAGTAATATGAGATTGAACGAGATCGTTTTGAAATTCCTTTAAATGGCTACGATTCCAACGAGAAATTTTAAAGTTTACAGCATTTTAATTTTAAATTGTTGAGTTTCATATGACTTTAAAAATTGAATAATCTTAGGTCGATATCTGATAAATTAGATAATTTCAAATCTATATTATTATTTATTTATTTTCATGTATACCTTTGTAGGTTTCTACATATCTCAAGCCCCCTCTTCCACAGGATATCGACAGACATTAACCCTTCGACTTAACTCCACTTCCCCCAATTACCCCAAGTACTCCACTCTCAATAAGCCTTCAGGTAATGCCTGATATATTCAATCCTTTAGATTTTTCAATCTCTGAAATCCCTTAGCGTCTGCTGCCGGATTTACATTAGAAGCTCTCGCATTCGCCTGAACATCTGGTCAGAGGAATGGAAAACTGTAGAAAACCAAACTTTGAAATTGTACAATTTGAAATATTTTTCATTTGAATATTGTCTAAAAGCTTTGAATTCGTAAAATATTGAACGTCTGAGTTTGAAATTGTTCAATTTTGAAGGTTTAATTTAGAAATTTTAAACGCTTTTCAAATTAGAATTGTTTTGCATTGTATTTGTTAATTTGGAGATTCCTTTCGTATACTCCAAATTTAAATAACCAGGAAACCCTGATTTACGAATTAGACTGAAAGTCCCAGAAGAGTCCGACTTTTGTTCTTGCTTAAATGGCCTTGGACACATGGCGGACGGATTTCAATGTCAACAATCAGGGCCGTGTGAACCATTTCTATGTGATTTTCGTTCGCAGTAAAAAATATTTATTAAATTTCTTTAAATGTTCGAAGGATAAACGCTGCTTCTTGTTTTCCTGCGACATTTTTGTAACTCATAACCTAAACACTGAAAGCGAATGAAGCGAAGTGCAGACCATGCGAACTGACAAAATTATGCGGTTGGGATACTGCCCGCTTTGTTAGTACGGTACTGGACGTGTTTGCTGATTTTAGAGTGCCGCTCTCTGTACCCCTTGGACCGCTGATCCTCGAACGAAATTCTCGGAATGACATATTGCGGACTGACTCATTAGGGACTTTCAGTGTACTGTATTTGGTTTTTATCGATGTTACCATTAGAAGAGCGACTTTTGGGTGAATAAATTCTTAGCCCTTTTTATATTCCCTTTTTTGTGCAACAGTAGCAACCAAGATTTCGTTCATCCGCCAAATTCGAGCGTTTACGACAGTCTGGTCTCAATCTCTCGCCAATCGCGGAAAATGCACTTTCCTTTGCACGTGGATCAGTACCCCAATCGCATTCGACTGGGATAAGGCTGATCCTCCGCAGAGGCGAGACGCTTTTGAACTGTTCGCCGATGCGAAGATTCTCCTTTATCAGGCACGATTGAATTTTATCGAACGCCTCAAAGTTCGGAAATTCCGCTTTTATTTTGCGATATTGGACACATGAAAAGGGTTTGCAGAAAGAGGGCCGGGCTCTACGTTCAATGGACAGACGATGCGTAAAGAAAAATGGCTTAATTGAACAAATTAAAATTGCCTTTTCTCGAGTCGTTGCTTTTTAGGCATGTCTGACTTTGTCCATTTTTCATCTAACATTTTTGATTTTCCAATAACATTCAAACAAGTCTTTTCCAGATTTGAATCAATTTCTATAAATACTTATTATTTTCTAAAAAGAAGTGATCCTTTAAAAGTGAAGAAGGGCGGTCTAGAAAGCAAACGAGAGGGCCACGCTTGGTATACATTTTTACTTTGTTACGCTAGCTTTTCGATCTAATTCGAGCATGAAGAACGCGTGGCCATGCGTATAGGGAGTAAACATAGTCACGATTTATGATGCCCGGGATTCCCTAGGGTGGTACTCTCTTATTCTCCGATACCGCCGTCGAATCAGCTTCCTTAATTTAGGATTTTCGGAGACTCGAGGGCACTCTAAACCAACAGCCGGAACGCGTCGGCACGTATCACTGACACGAAGACCGCAAAAATAAGGAAGTCTATATTTGTAAACGCCACCTTTGCCTTTGCCAGCAAATTAATCGACTCTTGAAGGCATAATTGGTCTATTAACCTATTCCCTTAGGTTTGGTACACATTCGACATCTCGCTCTAAAGTAGAAACAAAGAGCAAAATATATTTTTATATAAAAGCTGAGTAAAACAACAGCAACCACAATTTTGCACTTTCAATTGAGTGCTTACATTGTTATTAGATGAAATGGAGCGCACAATTCAAATTACAAATTCAGTTCAATTTTATTCCGCATAGACCGTCGCTCGTGCCATAAAAGCAGCAAATTGACATATGGATGATCACAAACGGAAATAAAAGGATTAGTCCTGTCTAGTTTTCCTTTACAGTTAACAAATGAGTTCATCAGCGAAAGAGAAATTTCTTGCTTATTAATTTCCTCTGTGACCGAACATAGATTCAATTAATGTGGAAATACGGGATGGTGGTCCACGAGACCTCTGGGCACAGTCCTGTGTTTAAAGGTTTAATCGATAACATGGTTATGACTCCATATGGGACAACGCGGTATCCCGAATAGCAGCTGTAATGTTCAAACGTTCGACGTGTGTCGGTTTGTGCATATATAGTTATGTACTTGTTATGTATACACTACACACCCATCACCCCGTGTGGACAAATTTCATGTCAGTCTGGTGTCAGGCCTCGCCCAGGTCTGGCTTTATCTAGGCTGTATAGTCTGGAAGTACTGATCTGGCCCAAGACGGGCGCTGCTCAGCTTTACAAGGACAAAAAATTCTAAGTTCGTCTGCAAGGTCTGGTCTGGCCGAAGACTGGCGCTGATCACCTATCAAAAAAAAAATCACACTATCAAAACAAGATTTTTTTCTTGTCTCCTTCCTTACTTCTGCGAGAGGTTTGGCGCTGATCAACTAACCAAGAACAAAAAATTCTATGTTCGGTCTGGAGGGTCTAATCTAGCCCAGGACTGGCGCTGATCAGCTATCCAAGTACAAAAAAAGTTCTAAGTTCGATCAGCAAATTTTTTTTGGACATATTTCGAAAAAGTTACAGGCGGTCTAAAATCATAGAAAATAAGATATTCACACTATCAAAACTAGAATTTTATTTTTCTTATCACCTTGACATTCTAGTGTGGGCCATGTTTGGTGCTGATCAGCTCAATACATTTATAGTGAAAAATGATTTTTTTTTCAAGTCTTTAAAAAAATGAAGTTTTGTCCCAAGCAATGGGTATTTATTACTCAATCGTTCCCAATGGGATCAAATTATTTTCTTTTACAAGGGAGTTCTGCCAACGGCTGACCGGCTTCCAACTAGTTGCTGATCCGTCATTTACCAGCAATTGACCAGCCAGTAACTAGCGGCTGATCAGACGTTCTGGCCTGGGGCTAGCAAAAGAAAAACTTTACACGTTTAGCCAGGCCCAGGCCAGACCATCTAGTCACTAGACTGGAAACCAGACGGTCTGATCTGGGCCGGGCCAGCGCCAAAAGATTTTTTCACACGGGAATGGCGTTCCTAGTAATATATTCACCAATTCGTAAAATAATAACGAATTATTTTCAAGCAATGTTCTAATTAGCTTAGGATATTAAATATTTAATTCGTCCCCTTTTTTACCTATTCTCATCCAGGAGCTTGCATAAAAAGTTTATGGATCTATAATAATAAAATAATAATAACTTACGTTTCTGTTGAATGAGACAGGAAGGTTTTTCTTTTTAAAATATGATATGATATGCTCCCTGTTTTAGGTCATTTCTACAACCTTTTACTCATTGAATCCACTCATTTATGTAAAAAGAGGCACTCTTTCATTGCAGGTGAAAAGAGCGGAATTATTATTCGACCTCACACGGGATTCTAGAAAAAATCCCATTGTTTCCTCCCACCCGACCAAATGACCGAAGAGCAACTCCTATACCTCACGTAACTCTGTGAAACTCTCTTTTCGCTCTCTCGTGGCTGCATTCTGATAATGTCCGAATCCCGAGGAGGAGCCAACTGTGTTACCCCGTGAAATTTAATTTACGAAGTTAACGCTTCTTTCGAAGCCTCCAACAAGACGAATCAAGCATGGAGGAGACGGGTAGATGAAGGAAGGTGAAGTAAAAAGCAAGACTGAAAACAAACGCAAGGATGGAGCAAAAAGAAAAGAACTAAAAAGGAAAAGCGAGTAAGAGGGCTCTGTGTATTCCGAAAGAAAATAGAATAAGTGTGTCCGCCGAAAAATCTTCGTAAAAGTTTGAAAACACAAATTGTTCTTCTCAGCTTCTACTTTATTCCGTATTCCCTTTCTACGGGAATTTGGTTTGGAAAGAAGAGATAAAATTTAATTTCTTTGCATCAAGATGGCCTTTAATTTGATTAGGGATCAAAAAACCATTTTTCTCTGACGATAATTTGCTGACAGACTGCAGATGAACTAAATATAACGTTTACGGCAATATCATTTTCTTTTTCATAAAAGATTCATTGCCAACTTGTTTTAACAATGCCAGCAAAGCGCCGCATTGCTTTTTCAGCAATTTTTCTCTCATGATGATAAAATCGAGTGAAGTCTGTATATAGTAAAATATACTCTGACCGTTGAAATCTATTTGGAGTTGGAAGTCGGTCGAGAATCTCGATCAGAAAGCAGCAAGCTGATGTAATACTTTATAGTTTTAAAGAGCTCTCGCATTTCCGAGAGTCAGAAGAAGGAAAAAAAAGTATGCCAAAGGGCACGCGAATGGAGGGTAGAGTGAGCACGAGCCAGCACCCAATCCCGTCTCCTTAGTCACTCACTCCGCACGTTCCTCCAGTAGCATCATCCTACCTATACCCTTGACCTCTCCTCTCTCACTCTCTTCTTCATTGGTTCAAGCTACGTTCTCCAAGTGTCTCTTTCTCCTCCTGGCTCGATGCTTTCTTCGCATACCCTATCTTCTGGTTTCTATCTCGTTTCGCCATGATAGCTCAGACGCCTAACACCGAGCTTACTGGGACCAGCAGTACCATACCGCTATTTCTTGGTTTGGGTAACGCTGCAGTAAATTCACGTATGTCAGGGGATGAAGAGAGTTGTGATAAGGGTAAGGGAGAGGAGGGAGGAACCGCGATAGAGAAGGGTCAGCCAGATGGATGGATAAACTCGGACCTACTAGGCGCTGACTGTTACACAAATGGTACTTTACCATTTTGCTACTCCTAGTCAACTTGTCACACAACTCCCAAATATTCGAAGTGTACTTTCCTATCCATCTTGCTGACTCTCCTCTGTTCCCTAACTTATGTAGAAGGACATGCTTATAAAGAACGTTTCTCTCACAAGTGAACTTGACCTTAGAATCCCGAAAGACAATAAATATTCGTTAGTAATATTAGCGAAGACCAGATTTCAAGGCACCTCAAGGAATTTCAAAGCATTCCACGGATTTCAAAGATTTCAAGACTTTTTAAAAGATTTCAAGGGATTTATAAATACTTAAAAGATTGCAATCCATGTTATGAATTATTGATAAATTTCAAAATATTTTAAGGGATTTCAAAGTACTTCAAGCGATTTTATGGAATTCAATAGAATTTCAGTTTTCAAGCTTTTTAAGGAATTTTATGAAATGTAAAGGAATTTCAAAGTATTTCATTGGATTTCGAAAGATTTCAAGGAACTTCTAAAGATTTTATGAAATTTCCACAGATTTCACAACATTTCAAAGCTTTACTCCGAATTGCAGGAGAATGTGGAACAATTCATGTACCTGAATTTCTGAACGTTCAAATGAACGAAATATTTTTCCCACTTCTATTTTATTCATAAATATTTTTCCAACTACAATTTAAAATAATGCATTATAAGTTTCTTTTGATAATCTATTATTCCTAATGTAAATGAACAAACATTTTCGCACTGTTTTTATTTTTATAAAGGCATCAGTGAAAAATTTCGTTCATTTGAACGTTCAGCACTTAAAGCACACACAATTCAAGAGATTTTAAGAGAACTCAATCTATTTTAAAGGATTTCAAATAATTTAATAAGATTTCATGGTATTTTAATGGACTTTGAGGGACTTACAAGATTTTTCTGGGGCTTCGAAAGATTAAGAGGTAGTTTGAAGTTTTTCCTGGATTTCAAAAGAATTCAAGGAACTTCAAAGAATTTCGAGAGATTGCAAAAGATTTCAAGGAATTTTGAAGCTCTTCACTAGATTTCAAAGGAATTCAGGGATTTTAAAAGATTTAAATGATTTCTAGGGATTTCACGGCATTTCATGGGAACTTGTACACCAAACTTCAAGAGTGGTCTAATGCATTTTTCAAATGTCAGCATTTTATTAAGCGCAAAATTGTGCCTCACTTGATTCTTATTAAACCAAGAATGTAGGCCTGTTTCTCAAGGACAGCGGTCCGATCATTATTTGAACTGTCACGCCTTGGAGGGTGCAAAACGAAGAGTTCGTAGACTCTCTCATTTTCCCGTGCCATTTCCTTTGTCGCTCTTGCGATTAAACTAAAATACGATCATGTACCCATTTTTCGCATACTCCAGCTGAAACGAGTGAGAATAAGTATAAATTTGATCGCACGTTTAGATACCTACGTGAGTTGAAACTGACTAAGAAGAGGCATTTCCCCCTCTCATCTTCTTGTCCCTTTCTTTCTAGAGTTTCTCTCGCATTTTTTATTGCTCTTTCAAAAAATTGAGACAGGAGGAAATAAGCTTTATTTTAATGTAACCTGGAGGTGTTATAACTTATGTCTTCAAACTTATGAAGATGTACTCGCAAAGAAATCGATTGTATAATAATGCAACATTCAAATTATTGTTAATTTTTCTTGGAATTGACAATATTTCAATAAATAAAATGTTTTGAAAAAGAAGATAAAGTTTTATGCCGTACTTGTTTGCAAGAGATGAAATTTTATTAAACAGGTAGTAAAATGAGTTTTTTTCTGGGTGTGCTGCAATTATGATAAAACTTGCATAAAACGACTGACAATTATTTTCATCACACGCTTTTACACCACTTTTTCAAAGAGCTCTTATCTGGTTGAATCTCGCGCGAAAAAAGGTTTCGCGCGATAAATTCCCGCGTTTACACGTTTCTCCGGATTGGAACGACCGCGCGAGTGCGACGGGCGAGAAACGACAGAGACAGAAAAGTCCGGATCGAGCTGGTGAAAGAGGGAAGGGGGCTTCCCATCGCACTGATAAAAGAGCACGTCTGCGGAATTTCCAAGCACACTGCGCATCGAGTTGAAAAAAAAATCAGAAAAGGGAAAAATAGGCGGAACGCTTCAATGGAGAACGGCGATCAACGCGAAACCATGGCGGAAGGAAAAGTTTCTCGTGCCGAGACTATTCCTCCGTTTGCTCCACGGATCATCGCCACCTCTCTTTTCGCTTGTCGATCGGAAAGAACGAAAAGAAGCTGGCTTGCTTTAATGTTGGCCTGGGGCTCCCTTTATTTTTCAAGGAATTAAAACCCTTTTCTCTTAAAACAGGAATAATAGTTTGAACTCATCAAGTTGGATGAAAGCTTAAGAATCCCGCCTGAAAAAATTGCATCGTAGTCTGGTGTTAGGTATGGCCCAGGTCTCGCTTTATCTAGACAACAAAAGTTCTAAGCTCGGTCTGGAAGGTCTGGTCTGGTGCAAGACTGGCGCTGATCAGCTATCCCAGAGTAAAAAAGTTAGAAGTTCGATCAGCAAATTTTTCCATGACATATTTCGAAAACGTTACAAGGGGTCTAAGAAAATACAAAATAAGAAATTCACACTATCAAAACAAGAATTTTTTTTCGATCACCATGACATTTTGATCTGGACCAGGTTTGGCGCTGATTAGCTAAATTCACTTATGGTGAAAAATTATTTTTTTTCCAACTCTTTAAAAAAATAAAGTTTCGTCCCAAGCAATTGGTATTTATTGCTCAATCATTCAAAATCGGCTCAAATTATTTTCTTTTACAAGGGAGTCCTGCCAGCGACTGACCGGCCACCAACTAGTTGTTGATCAGCTATTTACTAGCGGCTGATCAGCCATTAACTAGTGGCTGACCAGCCAATAACTAGCTTTTAGCCAGGCCCAGGCCAGAACACTGGTCAGCTTTAAGACTGAAAACCAGACAGTCTGGTCTGGGCCGGGCCGCGCAGGAAGATTTTTTCACACGGCATATAGCTTTCCTCGTGCAGACATCCATTTCAATTGCGATACTACTTTCACAGTTTCTTGAAATCGATCAGTGATTTCTTATGGAGTGAACAATCTTATAAAACAACTGTCTCAAGTATATCAGTATATAATTGTTCTTTTCATAAAAAAGAAACTTCCCCTTTTCCTCTTCTTTTGCTTCCTCGTAGAGAAAGCTTTTTATTCGTAACAATTTCCAATATTTTTCAAATAATTCAATTGAACGTTTCTTAGTTGATAAATGTCTAATACGACGTTTTAAGCAATTGTCTGGATTTATGCGTGTGGTTGTGTGTGTGTTTGTCAGGGAGAGATTGTATGTGGATGTCGCCCTTTTTAGTTAACACGATAATTTTTTAGAAGGTTGCAGATAAATTGTTGGAATTTGGAGGGCCTATTATAATCTCTAATATCTCAGAACTGATGCAAGGATTTTTCAAAATATTGAATTTTACATTTTTCATGCACATTATAATATTTTAAAATTGTCTTTTTTAAAGTAAAATTTTTTTCAATTACATAATTCAAAGTTGATGTACGAACATAAAAGATTTCTTGGCTCGAAACGAATCGATTGACATATAATATTAATACATTTTATTAGAAATGAAGGAAGTTATGGTCATTTATAATATTTTAAATTTTTTTTTTTTTTTTTTTTTTTTTTGCAGTAAAAATGTTTTCATTAACCTAATTCAAAGTTGATGCAAGAATAGAAAAGACTCCTTGAGTTGAGACGAATTGATTGAACTATTTGTACTTTTGTATTTTTACGGCGGACATCTCCTAATATTTAAAAACATTTTCATTATTAATTTTAAGTATTTCCAATAATCGTTAATGCTTCCTCTATAAGGAAGCAAATATATTTGATAATTAATCATAACGGGGAAGCAAAGTGCTCATGTTATAATTTGAATTTTATTTAGTTTATCTTCACTAGCATATTTTCTTTGTTAGTACGTTTAGCAACATTGCTTATTGATCGAGAACGGGTGAAAATAATAAGTAAAACTAGAGCTATGTACTTTTTCTGATAAAATACATTCTCTTGAACTTTTATAGCAATAATGAGAAAATAA
Source organism: Melikaiella ostensackeni (assembly GCA_032362435.1). Lineage (NCBI taxonomy): Eukaryota > Metazoa > Arthropoda > Insecta > Hymenoptera > Cynipidae > Melikaiella > Melikaiella ostensackeni. The sequence goes on along the minus strand of JAUMHM010000050.1, from coordinate 17,063,785 downwards.
AAAAATAAAAGGGTTTTACAGAAACAGAAAAGACTCAGTATTTTCAGGTATTATTTTGCTTGTGTCCGATTTCCTTTTTCGTTTATCTTAGCCCAAAATGAACTTAAATTAAGTTTATAATAAGTTTCTTCTTTAAACTGATTAATAAATGGCAAATGGTTTGAAGTATGTGCTATTATTGATGTTAAACAAAAATATATTTGTTATTAAGTTTTACATCAGAGGATCAAGAGTCGACAAGTAGGGCCCTATACATATATCGAAACTCATAATAATTATTTTCTTGCGAATGTATTAAAAACGCGAAAGTATAAAACTGAATAACAGACGTTCCTATTTAACATCAATATATGCCTCAAACCATCTGTCATAAATTATGTTTGTGTTTTTTTTATAAGCTAAGCAGCACATTAATCAATTTGTCTCAGCATAGAATTTAAAACTCAAAACGAGTCTAACCGACAGTTTCGTTTTACGTACAGATATAATTGTAACAATTAGTTTCACACATGTAATTTTTTTAATCGAACTCATCTGACGTACCATAAACTTTTGCATTGCGAATGATTACCTTACTCTTATGTTTTAACAAAAAAATTTTTTTTTGTTCCAGGTGAGTCCTTTTTATTAAGTAAACCTCTAGTTGATCCATTTCCTCATGTAAGTATCATATTCAATTCCGCATGCATATCTCTGAGTGTAAACAATTCCGAGAATGAACATGTTAGAAGAATATCTTAAAAATCATAAAAATACTGTTTTTACACACATTTGATGGCATGCTGGTCTCTAACCTCGGGACCGTGAAACTATAAACTTTTTATGAAATCGGAAGGATCAATTTTAACTATAAATCTTGCAAATTAGAACAATTTTTAGATTGGATAATTCAACAATTTTTCGTTCATCCTCAAATCGTTCAAAATTGTATAACTTAGAATTTAAAGTCTTTTAATACTTGAACGATTATGTGAATTCACTGCATTGAAAATCGCATTGGCTGTGAGAATAAAATATCGAAAATTGGACAATTTGAAATTAAAAGTACTTCAAAGTTATACAATTTTTAATTGATCCACATTTTCCTACAGAATGATCGAAAAAATTGAAATAAGGATTATTTGACGCAGACTTACTTCTGCACGTTTTAAGACAACATAGTTTGGGAGCGTCCATAAACTACGTGGACAGTTTTTCTTTTGTTCATACAATTGTGTCCCTTTCAACTTCATAGCAATTTTATTTTCGTCTTTATTTAAACAGAAGAAAAACTGCCCACGTTGTTTATGGACGCTCCCTTTACAAATTTTTTGAAATTGTGAAAAGATATGACATCGATAATAACAATAATTGAAGGGTGGTAGTACAGAACTAGATAACCAACAAAATCGGAATTTTTCAGGAGAGCGAAAAAACATTTTGTAAAATCAAAATCACTATTTAAAGATAAAAAAAAAATCTAATTCCGAGCTAAAGTATTGCTGAATTACCAAAAAATTTTAATCAGAAAAAGTTATCTAGTTTCGAAGAAATAGATGTGGGAGTTGACAAACTCAAAGTGACACTAACCTAAACTTGGAGCAAGCTCGGCTGCGGATTGCGATATAAAATGCAATTTTCAGTGTTAATAAAAAATAGAAACTTACTCTCGAGATATTGAGTTTCTGAATGTAGGTAAAAAAGGTTTGATTTAAAAAAGTTATCCAATTCCGAGTAAATTGTCCAAGAATTTTGAAGCTAGAATTTCAGAGGTTTGGAAAATCAGATTTCGGTAGCAATTAAAAGTCGAATTTTCAATCTTTCACAAATATATAAACTTGCGACCGACGTATGGGGATGCTGAACGAGAATAAAGAATGCTTGATCCAAACAAATTTTCTTTTCCAGAAAAATTAAGATTGAAGGTCTCGATATCCTTGCATGACTGACGTTTTTTGGCTGAAAGGCCAATAAAAATAAGAAAATTCTATTTTTTTTTCGATAAACGATAATATTTTCAAGGAATGTCGATGCAGAATAGAAGACAAAAAATTATTTCCACGTTCAGATTTTAACTAAATTTTAAGTAAAATTTCGAACAAACCTTTTTAACACAAATTGTATTTGATTTTTTAAGAATGTTTTATGCAATAAACCCATTTTCGCAAAAATTTTGGCTACTTTGTACTGCTACCCCTCAATTATAGATTCAATATTTTTATGCGAGATAAATTCAATCGCTCAATCTTGTACAATTTGAAATTAAAAGTCTTAATATTTTAACAATTTCCTGTGCTTTTTCCTCAAGCTGTCGAATTTCGATTGCTCTAAATGTAAAATGCTTTGATTTTTAATAAACTCAGTTTGAAAATGTTCAATTGAAATTTTTTTGTTCTTTGCAATTGTACAATTGTAAATGTTTTCCATTTGGAGATTGTCTAATTTTGAAAGCTTCTATTTTGTTTAATTTTCAATTTTAAACGCTTTTAGTCCCCTTTTCGTAAGGCTTTTTCTATAGTAAGTGTATGCAACTTTAATATGGGTGTAAGATTTCGCTGACCCCCCGCCCTCCAAAAGCCTTACGTAATTTATGGATGACCTCTTAAGAATATATTCATTTTCGATTTATTATGGGAAAAATAGATGCACGGGAAACCCCTTTGCGAGCTCGAAACGTGAAATCGGTATTTTGTATGTTCACCATCTGGTTCTCGTCAATTTATTCGTCGAATTGGGCGCGTCGTATCTTGAGATTTTCGAGGATCATCGAGGATCTCTTAGAAGAGAGCGGTGGATAAAAGATGTCGCTCGTCCGTGACGTGGGTTTGGCGTGAATTATGCAAAGTCAACGGCAGATCGAAAGCCCTGCACAACGAACATTTCGCCAACTTTCCTCTTCAGGTCTCTTCGCGGTTCCCCCACTTCTTTTCTCTTGCTTCCATCTTTTCTCTTTTCTTCAACTCACATCAGTGATTTTCACCGCGGACACGGATAACGAGCCTTACCACAATGTTGCGGAGATAAGTGTCTCTTCTTCCTCGCTCCCTTTATTTTATCCACATAATTCTCGTTCTCATGAATTTACGTGGATACACATTGGCGTCGCTTTTTTTATTTCTTTGCAGCAACAAGATGATTTTTCGTTTTACAGTTACTGTTAGGTATAGCGAATTATATAAGGCGTTTTGTATCATTATTCCAATATATATTTTTAATTGCGAAATCATTAGTTTTCAAAGACAATTTATTAAAAGTGTCAGATTTCTAAATGATTTTTACAAAATCCCTAAAGCTAGATAACATTAAACGCTGGGAGCGAACCGAGATCCTTCGATAGTCCTGTTTACATAAAAAGCTCCAATGGAATGTTGAAGGTTGGAAGGTTTATGTAAAAGACGGAGTAGAAAGGACTTCAAAAAGAGAAAAAGGAAAATAAATGGGAAAAGAATCGGAGAGGAAAAATACGTTGGTTGATTTATCAATTCCTCTCAGTCTATGTTTTGTTTTCCCTCTTTGTTACGTTTGCAGTAGCAGAGCAAAAAAAAAAGACATTCCTTTATTTGTACTCGAGCAAAACATAGTTTTCTTTTAGTACAAAATGCAATGATTCTATTTAAAAGTACGTTCTGGAACGTCGTACTCAAACAATACAATTTGGAATTCCTCAAACCTTAATAAGCACGTCCGCATTGTTATTTATGCACGTATGAACTGAAAAAAGTCGCAGAAGCGCGAGCAAGTACGTAGAAACACTAGTTGCATTCAGAGCTCCTTTTAATAAATGTATTAAAACTAAATTGTTTCATGTTGCGTCCTTGGAATGTGATACGATTTTGTTATAAAAATTGGATAATATTATATTACTGTTATTTTTTTTTCTTTTGACAATAATACATTTCAATTAAATATGATAAAAAGCAAGAAGCGACAGTTGATTCTCAAATGATGTCAGTTTCGAGAAATGTGTTTTCTCTCCTCAAATTCCTAAAACTGTCATCATTTTTTCCACAGCCTATAACCCTATGATACGCAACGTTTTCGGCATTACACTCGTCAATAAAGGCGATATCGAGTTTTCCAACACCATCGTGTCGTCGATCGGGTCAGTATAAGGACAGTCTTCCGCTGTCGGCAATTTGATCTGGGAGGGAATATCATAAAAAAAGCAAACCGTATGGCATTATATTGCGCGATGACGATAGAGAAAAAAAAAACAATATACGTGCTTTTATGCTTTTCGGGGTGCATACACGTGATTTTATGGTCGATGCCCACCCCTCGCTCGCCCCCTACCGAAGTGTTCGCAGTGAAAAAATAATAATGCATATATACAGAGCGGCAAAATCTCATACCCTCGAACAAATTAATTTATATAGCCTAGAATTCGAATCTGATTTGGAAAATTCTAATATTTGAACAGAAAACAACAAACAGAAGACAATTCGAGTGAATTCATTTTTACATTCTGAGTCAGAAAAAAACGATTTGTACGAAGGTGTCTTGTCTGTCTGTAGTCTGTAATATCTTGTAGGCACGATAACTTTCGAAAAACTGATCAGATTGGATTGAGCTTTGACACACTTTTTAAAGGTCTAAAAAGAAAGGACGGGTTCTTTAACCAACCATTGTTGACCAACGGTTCTGGTTTTATCCGCATATGTATTTTTCGGTCAAACTATGCGAGATATGAAAAAAATTTTGAGATGCAAAATTGTTCATCTCAAGAAGATCTACAAATTTGCTTTTGACCATTTTTTGATAAGACGCATAGTTCTTGTTTTAATCGTGAAAAAATATTATTCAACATTAAAAATTTCAACAGAACAAGATTGAATTTCCTGGAAGTTTTTTAAGCTCACCTTGAATTTGTTTCAATTATTTTGAATTCATTGAATTCTCCAATGCAGATGATACATCAAAATTGTTAGTGTTAAACCCATCGGTGCAAATGTATGTAAGACTCCGCATGTTATATGTATACTATACGTATCGGCACGTTCCAAATTCTTGATAATAAATCTGCAAGCGCAATAATAATAATAATCTTATAACTGAGACTGCAATAGATTGCTTTGGGCTCAGGTGCATAGACTCTGGTGTTCTGGAACTGAAATAGGTTTAAGGCTCCTGGGAGTCGAATAGCATCGCGGAAACCAGACTAAAATCGCCGCGAGGACAGAAAGTTTGGCGTCGCGACGCCTTGGTCACGAATCACATATACACATATGCTATATGTATCTGTATTTAAAATAATTACTCGACAACGGCAATATCATGCCACGTATGCATGTACACCCAGATCGTTAAATTAGCATAGGGGTGTGCAGGAAACATTGCAGGATGTTTATAAAGTTTTGGTGGCCATCGAAGCAGGACTAGCCGAGCGGCAAGGTGTAAGCAGGTTTGCAGCGAGCTATACATTCTATGTGTGCTAACGCACATAGGACATTCACATAGGCCAAGCACAAGCTAACGCGTAACGAGGGTACCATATAAACTTGCCGCATACAAATTTACCAGGGATTGCGTTAAACCTACACTCATCCTTCTCCCTGCTTTCCTCTCTCTATAGTTATCCAAAAGCTCACCATTGTTTGCTCCACTTGCGGTAGCTTGCTGACTCTTGCACGCTAAACTGCAACTCCTTTATCGTTTCGTCGACAACTAATTCGATTACTCGCTTAAATCCCTTTTAGAATTCAAAATCAAAGCCTGGATTGAGCAGAAAGCTTTGAACTCACTTAAAAGCTTAACTTGAGAAGTTTCTTGTAATTTCAAACGATGTCTCATAGTATATTCCATAAGTTTTGCATGTTTAAATCTTGCTTTTACAATTAATCTAATTTTCATAATATCTCATACTCATAGTTATACGAGTGGCTTCTGTCATCAAACTCTGACATCTATATGAAAGACCACTTTACCCTACACTATCGTACAAAACAAGAAAGCAGTAACTACATTTTGGATTTGGCCCCCGATTCGCAATTATTTCCAATTACCGCTTCACTTTTTTTGTACGGTAGTACACTACCGTA
>JAUMHM010000050.1:17014763-17039161 GCA_032362435.1 Melikaiella ostensackeni | reverse complement strand
AGTTCCTGCTCTTTGAACGATGAATCGATATTCATTACAGTCCCGAACATCGTTTTTACGTCGGGAAGTAAAAATCGTTTAATAATGGCTTAGAAATTATTATTTTAAGTATCTGTATAATTAAGAATCATTATTTATACATTTTTCATGATTATACATACTAATATGAAAAGCATAAACAAATTATTTTTTTCCTTTAACCTCTTTTAAAGCTTAATAAACTGTTGATTCTTGTTGACACATTAAAATGTTTTCCTTTGTGTAACTGAATCATTATGTATATAGAAAAATATAGTAAACACCCAACAGACTCTGCAAGCGTCATTTTTCTCTTTTACGAACGATTCCCCCACAATCAGCAACATTCAGTCATTATCACAACTTTCTTCTATCTCGTTTTTCTGCGTTTGTATACATTTAACATTTATGACGTGACTGAATCGGTTGACACCGGTGATAAAATCTAATATGAACGTTTTCATTATTTGTGAAAACGTGCTCAAGAGGTAATTGTTCACGAATCAAGCGCGAACGTTTATCACGGGCCGTAAAATAGTTTAATTGTTTGTCCCACATCTACAGAGCTCTACACACATTCAGGATGAAAACATTGAAACATTTCTTTACATATACATACTACTAAAAAATGGTACATACATTTTTCCACACAATTTAAGCATTTGCATATATGTAATTATGTGTATTAAAATAAGTGTCTTTTTTCAGCTGGGATTTTTCACATACTACACAGTAGCGATGGGTGAAGTCAATCCTTCAGGGCCGGTCCCTATCGATAGTGTATTCATTTACAGACCGGATAAACGCCTCGAACTCTGGAGGTTCGCCCTCTATATGTTCCTTCATGCGGGGTAAGTCGCTTTTCATATTCAAAATTGTTTTTAAAATTCTCATTAAATGTTCAAAAGAAGTATAAAATAAACTAAATCTACAAGAATTTAATAAAAAACGGGAACGTGAACAAATGCAGAGCTTTTATTTGAAAAAAAAAATAAAATAAAATTACTTACCTTTTGAATTCTCATCATATTCAGAAAATATTAGGTTTGCTGAACAACTACAAATGCTTCCGGGTGAAAATTATAAGTATCGGATTGATCAATCATTGAGTTTCCGAAGTATAAAAACTCGATGGCAAATGAGACTATCTCATACTTCAAGTATATTGAAATAGTATATCTAAAGTATAGTATAGCTAAAGTGTAGATGAAGTATAGCTGAAGTATAGCTGAAGTATGGGATATACTTCATCTATACTTAAGTATATCTGATGTATAGAATTTACTTCATCCATACTTAATTATGGCTGAAGTATAGGCCATACTTTATTTGTACCTAAGTGTGGCTAAAGTATCGGACTTAGAATGGCATTCATTTGTTTGGCAAGATGCCCTAGTAACAGGATAAAACAAAATGAATTCTGAATCACAGCTCGTCCGTAGATTTAAAAAGTTCGCGATTTAAATGATTTTGTGAGAAAAATATGCATTGAATATTGTTCGCAAGTGTAAATAAAAAGCAAAGTTAATATAATCCTCAAGTTTCAACAAAGTTCGTGCCATTTTTTCCTAATGAAATCTACTTCCGTGTTTAAATTCAACTTCTCAGTTTTTCAGCTTGATGAATATGAGAAAATATTCATCAAAACAAAAATATATATATATATATATATAAGAAACTTATATACTTATTTCATACAAATGTTTGCCGGTAAAACATCCAGTAATCTTTGATTCCTAACCATAACATTATTAACCTGAAATAAATTTGATCAGTTGCAAACAATATTTTTTTATGTAATGTGAATCATGATTCTGGATCTCTAATTTTGTGCATTTTAGATCTCCCTTTTATGCATACTTCTGAAATACTTGAACTATACTTTACTGATATACTTCAGCCATACTTTGGCTAAACTTCAGCTATACTTTAGCTATACTTTAGATATGCTCCATCTATACTTCTCAGACATACTATAGTAATACTTTTACTATACTTTAACCATACATCTTTATACTTTAGCTATGTTTGAGCTATACATTCACTATACTTTATTCAAATATACATGAAGTATGGTATAGTCTTATTGCCATACTTTTAATATAGTATATGAGAGACGTCTCTCATATTATTTTCTAGATGTTTTCCTAGATCTGCCTTATACCAATATTTTTTTGCCCGTGTTACCCTTCGTATTAACGTGCTTTGGTAAGAGCGTAGTATCATAATTCGTATATTTTTTGTGAATTATACTAGCGTTGCGTTTTTCCCGCCTCGACGAGCAACTTAATGAATGTTTTCTACTATACGTCAGCTTTAATTAACGTCCATACTGTAGCCAAGTAGAAACCTGCAATGTTACAATGAACGAAAAAAAAGAGAGAAATGAAAACTGAAAGAACAGAGCATAAAGTGAAAAGTTTTAGTCGATTCGCGGAGAAAAGGGAATATAAACCATTCACTCACACGGAGCTTGTTCACACGATACATTGAAGGCTAAAAACTTTGGTTATTAGGCAGAAAAAACAAAGTACAATGTAAACTTTTCTCTCATTTTAGTTCCTTTCATTTTTTCGAGAAATGGAATTGCGAGAAACCAGGAAAACCGCTAAAAAGTTGGGACTTTCTGCCCTGAGCCAGAATTTTCACCAGGAAAATAAATGATAAGCTGTTTACGCACTAAAATATCATATACTAGGTGCTTATGAATTTCTTATTTAAAACTATATTAAATTCAATTTGAAATGATATTATTATCATTAGTGCTCACACTCAGTAATAACACAGCCCCACAAAAAATAAATATCTTTTCCCGCAGACTAGACCACTAAACCCGTATGTATTTTGACCCTCTGATTTTGAATCCGAAAGCAAAATCTTTCTATCAGGTCATATTTTTGAGAAAATTAGCCTTTTTGGCTATTTTTTTAAATAACAAAAAATTTTACGTATAATGTATTCTGGGTAAATAGTGTAGTAAACGAAAAAGGTTTTATTTATGCTGTATAGGATGAAGAAATGTCAAATAATTACCTCCTAAAGTAACTTGGAGTATTCTGTAGTAACTGAAGTCTTCGGAAGTATATTGAAATATTCTGTAGTAATTTGAAATAACTTGAAGACTTTGAAAGTAAGTCAAGTCTCCTCCTGAGCTGTTTTGAAGTCAACCCCTCGGCTATTTATTTTTATCTGACTGATAAAACTAAAAACCTGAATCTGTATGGAAAATCAATTCAAGTTCTTAGTTTATGATTAAGTTTGCTGAAAAGGAAAATCAAATTGGTCAGTGTCACGCTTGGTACGTGGACTTAAAATATTTAGGCGTCTGTCTAAATTCGAATCAGTGACATACTTCTCTCTACCTCAGACACTAAGAAAATTTACTGAGAAATACGTGACTGTCATCACTGAAATTCTTTTTACTGATTTTACCGTAGAAAAAGTTAGTTAAATTTCATTCACGCTTACTGCAACATCACTAGTACTTTCTACTAAGAGATTAGTAAAAACCTCTCCTGGAATTTTAGTAAAAACCACTGATTTAAATGAAGAGAGCTTTCCATTTAAAAAAATAGCAGTTTACTTTTCCTAATCGTTCGTCAAGGTTAATCAAAATATCGAAACTTGCATTATGTAGAGTGATTTTTCGCGCGAGTGATAAAAAGTGCGAACTCGTTTATTGTTCATGCGAAGAAGTGCGAGGAAGACGATGTGACAAATGGGACAGGGTGGGAGAGGGCAAAAGGGTGAGAATGTGAATTTTCAACGTGACGTTCTCTAAATTATTCATGGAAACTGAGAGAAGAACACCCTATGTTCCCTACATGCGTACCTATTTGAAGTGTGTATACGTAAATAGCTATACAGGAATGACCCACGTTCCCATGGAACTCGTTACATTCCTGCTAGTTCGCTATCGACTATCACTTTGTTATTAATGCGAAAGTGCTACCGCGTCACAGGACCACTCCCAAACATGCGCGATTAGGCGTGGGAAACCTGGTATAAAATCCCATTTAACTTTTATGTAATAAGAAAACTAGAACAGGAAATCGAGTGCCATACCTGACATTTCATCATTTTCCTTTGTTCGTGTTTATTTCTCTATATGTACCACAGTGTTTATCTGTCAAGGCTCAGGCCCGAAATTTACAAACCTTTTCACTGAAAACAGTGCTTATATACTTCATTTATAACTGATATTTGAAATGTTCAATAAAATCTGTCAATAATGTAAAATGAAAGTAGTTCCCTGTGTAATACAGATTTTGCCTCTTATGTATTTAAAATTTTATTATTAAAGCAGCAAACATTAAACAAACATTCTTTTAATTTGATTTAATTCGGTTGATTTAGTAGACCAGTTCAATTGTAATTATTAAATTGTTGTTTCCAAACGAAATTTATTTTCCTGATGCTGTTTGTTGAATGTGCGAGGAATAAGGTTTAAATTCATACTTTGCACACAATAAAATTATACTTCCCGACCCTTATATTTGGGAAAAATATTTGCATAAACCGAAAGCAAAACAGTCAAAATGAACAATTTTCTACTCATTTTTCGTTTGAACTGTATAGTCAATGATAAACATGATAACCTTATTAACTTTTTCGCTTGAATGAGTTTTATTATTTTAACACACACATATAATAAGTTGTTTTTTTTCGGAAAAGTATAAAATTTCTAGCGCATTTAAATGAAGTTGAATTGGAGCATAGAGCAGTCGTACAAGTTGGAAAAGCTCGTCTGAGAGAATAGCATAATATATTCTGAGGATCGTTACAAAGTCCAAAGAGGCCTTGAAATTTTAAATTTTCTGGACTTACACATTTCACAAAACGGTCTGTCGTCCCATCCTGTGCAACTTGCAGACTATCTCAACGAGTTTCATTAATCGCGCATAATCCGAAGTCGAGAGTCTACCACCTGTACCCAACTGCATTAGAGTCTATTCGACTTGCCGGAAGTAAATCGGGACTCCGCAGAAACTTAAACTAGCAGATTTAAATAATGATGTTCGCACCGATACGCCTTCTCTGCGATTATGCATGCATGACGACCTCCTCCCTGACTGAGATCGCTGCTGGAATGTTTAAAAAAATTAAACTCGATTTCGTCCTCGCTGCACGAAAGCTAGATTCGGCTCAAGGAATCCAGGAAAAAAATATTCAACCTAACTACTGCACTGCTTGAAATGGAAATGTTATGTAAAGCATTGCAGAAAATCTAAGAAAAATCGTCTTGACAATCTAGATTAAACATGGAACTTTTTATAATATCAATCTTTCCCCCTTTCCTCTATTTGTCCCTTTTTTCGAGAGACTAGCCCCTTTTCCCTTAAATGTGGACTGAATTAATATGAATAATAATTAAGGCAATAATTAAGGCATATAAATGCCTTATTGCGCAGGTAACAAAAAAAAACAGAAAAAAACACTCTTTTCTTTGCCACTGTGTTCAAAAATGTAATTTTCTTAAAAACGAACTCTTCAGAAATGAACAATTTCCTTGTAATTGTTTTGAAATTGTTGTTAACAGTTGATTTTTTTAAATCGTTTGAATAATCTTGTTTTATTTTTAAAATATCTATCAAATCGAATACTATATTTAGAACCAAGCAATAAAGCCTTTGTTCTACACTCAGTACAGTATTAAAAAAGAAACAGATTTTTCGTGCTGCTTTAATTGTGCCAATATCGAAAAAAGTTAATAGCGTAACTTTTTCCACTTTTACCTCAATCGGGATTTTGCTCCCACTAAACGATGAGTGTATGCATTATTTATATTTGAATAATTGCTCTTCACTTTTTTTCCTTTGCACTCGCTGAATTATTATCACCGCTTTTTGTGGAATTCTGTATTCCTCGCACATCACGTCGGTCCTCAATGATAAATCGTGCAGAGTCCAACGTGCACACATAAAATTCGCACTAGTACAGAGAAGATGAAAATGCATTGTACACATCTACCCTATAACTTTGCTGGAGTAGGACAGGGTGGTCCTTCTTGTGAGCTCCATTTGGATGATTGCGTCGTTATAACACATCGATCCAGTCGATTTCCAACACAGGAAATAATATTCCGTCAAATGTAGCTGTACCTACGTTCTAGTTTCTACTTTCTGTGTTGATTATCTGTTCGCTTTATCTTCTTTCTATTGATCCTAGTTATTCCTTTGGAAATCAAGATTAAGAAAGACTTGGTAGAAGAACGTCCAGTCGGTTCTCCGTCGTACCTATAATGTCGGTTCTATAATCCTAAGGAGTTCAACTTCCCTTCGATCCTCTTCTATTTCTGTTGAAATCTCCTTTTAGAGAACGATGTTCTAGTGAAAAGATATTTTTTGCCAAAAGTTTTTTATGAAGAAAACTTACTGCGGCTTACATCTTTTGTTATTATCTTCAAACATAGCATAAGCTTTTTTTAATATTATAATATAAATCGTACAATATTTTTATTTTCTAAGATTTTGTGTGAAGTAGATTAAAGATATAAGCCAATCCTACATCAGAAATAGGTATCAGCATTTGCAAGTGGTCTTCCAATTTTCACTAAACTTCGTGAAATAATTCTTTCCCAAATTTTGAACCGGATATCGCATTTCGTATGAACGTAAGTTGGGCGGAAAAGAAATGTGAAAAAAGATTTTGAGGTTACCCTCACATGGCCTTAAACGAAGAACTGAAACAAAAATATACACTCTTCATATTAATTAATTATGTCATATTATTCAGAAAACACTAATAATTCGCGATATTCTGTAAAAAATGCATTGTTCAAACAACTTTAAAGTTCATACAATCATGAAATTTATCTTTTCATAAGGATTTATGAAAAATAAATGGGAAACAAGAAATAATTAAAGCCAATATTCCGCAAAACTCTCATTGCGCTTTCATGGGCTGGTTTTTGGGTCACTATAAAAAGGTTTAAGGGGGGGGGGGGAGTTGAAAATAAAAATTAATGACGGATTAGTATTCCTTGAAGAGTTTTCATGGGATCATAAAGAAGACGCCTAACTTTATTATAATTTACACGTTTCAGATAGAATTTACAACAGAAATAATCTTTCCCATGTACTTCATTCGAGAAACTTAAAAGGCTGCGCGGTGCATCATAACATTAACTATTAAAAAAACACATGTTCACTTTTTTTTGTGAGCTTAACAAATCTTGGAAGAGCCGTAAACAAAATTCGAAACTATTTGTTTTTTGGGCCATCCTAAGATATATTACATACATTATGAAAATCAGTTTGAAAATAGAAGACAAAAAGGACTAGGATAACAAACGAAGAGAAGCAAGGCAGGTAGACAGATAGACCTGCAGGGACGGGAAAGGAAGCTCAAAGCTCGTACAAGGAGCTTTCACCGTGAAACGGATCGTGAATTATATATGGAGAGGGCCATAGCTTTAATTACAAACATCTCGCTAGAGCTTCGTGCTCTCGCTTAGATACGGAAGGTCGCTTTCAGGGATTTAAAGTAATGTGCAGGAAGTCATTAAGATGAAACAAGAAAGAAGAGGCTTCGTTCAGGAATCGCAACAATGGCCTGCATTGGTAGAAGGAAGAAGAGGAACTTTTCAAATATTATTCGTCCACTTATCTCTTCCTTATTTTCCTCAAAATGATTACAGAAAATCAAGACTGTTGATTTCCACTTTTTGAAGCTTTTCATTTTCATCGCGTAAGTCCCCACACGGAGTCAGAAAACTCCAAACTCGTATAGATGCTGCTTTCTAAATTAACCTGAAAAGCTTGACGTGTGTATATAAAGTCTAAGCCTTCGGGTAGTTAAAACTAAAAGGAAAAAAAAATTTTGATTAAGGTATTATCAGCATAAAAGTTGATTATTCCAAAGTTGGGATAATTGAAATTGACATTTGCACCTTATGCACATAAGCCCTATCCCAGGGTATCGAAAATGCCACATAGTTCACCTTAGCTGCTTAACTTTTCTTATGGTTTTTTTTTTTGTTTTTTTTTAAGGTAGGTAGTCAATTCACCTGTCAGTGCGACCTTTAAAAAAACTATTTTGTTGAAAAAAGCATAAATACGAAAAGCATACAAATATAACTTTTCTAAAACACGCCATAAAATAGAATCATAGATATTCCGTGATTATAACGCATTTTCTGCAATAATTTTGCAGATATTCCTTTTGACTCCCTATGCATGCCGAACAACTGTGGGCACCTTTTCCCTAAATTATTGTGCAATTCAGAACCAAGTGTTTATAAATTACTTCCGGAAGGAAAAAAGAACTTTAGACTGAACTCGGCGCTAGTTATAGGTACTTCTACAGAATGTTCTCCACTTTAAAGATTTTTTTTTTGTGAAAAAACTGCACTTTCTTCAACCATTTTACTCTGTAGACACAATTTACTCCATTATTATAATCATTGTGCGCAAAACATCAATGATCATAATTTTTCCACAAAATCACATATGACACGAGACGGCATTGACTATAAGCTTCATCAAGTGGTAACAGATGTCGACAGCATTTGTCCACTCACCGCTAGTTGCGCATGCGCTCCAACAATGAGTTAAATTTCTGGATATTTCAGTTCAACTTCTATGAAAGCAAAACCAAATATATAATTACATTACATTCAAAAAGTCAGTAACCCTCGACTTTGGAAGATAATAGCTCCACAGGAAAAAGTCTCAGCACATTCTAATAAGGATTAGACGAATTTGTAAAGTTTTCTGAACAAAATGATACTTTATTAATTGCTCAAATAATTTTTGTTTAGAGCTCTTGAGTGAAATAAGAAAACAAAATTTTATTACAAGCCATTAAACGGCGCGATAGCTACATTCAATTCCTAAATAAAGACCTTGAACAAAAATTATTGCAAAAACGAGATTTAAAACTATTTTTAAATTTAAAAATCTCTACTACATTCTGAAAATGTTTTAGAACATACCAGAATTTTTTCAAATATTTTCCACTGTGCCCTTAGCTCTAGGAACATGTGAGAGTTCTGAGCAGCGGGACTAACTATAGCATTTTGCTTCGTTTTTTATTTAAAAGCTCTGAACAAAGATTGTTTACAAGAAATAATAAAACATCATATTATTCATAAAACCTTACAGATTCCTGTAATCTTTATTAGAATCTGCTGAGACTTATCCCTGCGGAGCTACTGCCTTCAAAAGTCAAGGGCCGCTGAGGCGATATTTTTTATATTTTTGCGGCGATATTAGGTTTGACCATCTATTTTTCCTCGTGCAATCATTTTGTTTACCTTTCTTGGTCTCAGTTTTACTGAGCATTGTAGATGCGTGTACTCAAGATTCACGATCCGTGAATAACGAATATTGTAAGAAGGAGGTAGATCTCGCCTCGACGAATTTCGCGAGCTTGTAGCCGTTTTATCTCGGGGCCGAAGTTTCCCGCCGCAGTTCGTTAAAATCGTGATCCTTATCCGTCGTGCGCTCGAGGGCGCGTAAAATTTTGAATCTCGAATCCAGGCCAAGATATGTTAGAGAGCGAACAACGTGTAAACTTTGGATCACTTTTGCTTACAAAACTCTGAACAATTATATTCCATTTTTTACAGTCCATCAGTCTGATGGAAAACAACTTCAAGCACTTCCTTAAAGAGCCTTATTTAATATTATTGATAGAGGATTCTTTATACAGCGAGAACTTGAATCAAATGATGCCTTAAATTTGAATTAATAAAACTACCTTCAGAAGGAAAAGAAGTTGTAACAAATATTTGGAATAAAGTTTCACTTTAGCTCGATTCCTTGCGATTTTATATAAAAGTTCCTAATGAAATTTCAGCAGGATATTTTTTCATGGAAATTTACTTCTCCAGACTACTTAAAGAAAAATACTTTTACCTCTCACTCAGAAGAATAAATAATTAATCGCACGAAAACGCGACTCCACTTTCTTCATCGTTCGAACCACTTTTCTTCCATGAGATGATAAAAAATTGTACTCAGTTGGTAGAATGCAATTGCCTGATTCTACTTTAGCTACCATTTGCGAAGATAAAGTTCAGCGAAAAAAAAGTACGGTGGAAAAAGCAAACGCACTCGGATGAAACGATTCGCGATTGCAATAAACACTCCCAGTGATTTAGCGTAACTATTAGCGGTTCAATTTATCAACGTGTCGGAACAATGTCTGTCAGAAAAACGAGACGGCAAGTCTGATGCGCGTGTACCGCGATGCAAATCCTGCCTGAGAAACGGCTAAGTAAACGGGTCTAGGAAATAGGCAATTTGCATTGCCTATCAATAAGCGTCGTTGCGCTGTCGAGGCCACAGGCAACCGCTTCCGGTCGCTCATTCAAATCTGGGCAAAAAGAGTGTGAGTTTATGCCTTGTGATTTCAGATGTTTAAGTTGAATTAAAACACAATCTGCTTAGTTACTAAAAGTAATTAGGAATATCTATTTTAATTATTAAATTGTTTTATATCTTTCTTTTGTAGCTCTATGTTGACATGTTTTCCTCTTTCCTTATTTTGCTTCACTAATTCAGCTACCCTATTTCCGAGACCACAAGGCAATTGAAAAGAGAAACACGCAAGGAAACAGGTGAATGCAATTCGAGCAAGCAAAATGTATAAATAACTAAGAATATAAATGCGGATAAAAAGCAGCGACGAATTGAAATAAAGAAAATAACTGGGCAAATAAAAATGGAAATGAGAAATAAGGAAGTTGGAGGGGAAAGTTTTCTCAAAATTTATCAGCAGTTCTGTCCGATTGGATAATTCTTTCTTGAAATTACTCTGCGTTTAAAACATATTGCGATTTTCATGCTAATTTGTACCATTCGCGGAGGGAAATGCAACTAACGAGCCTTCTGGCAAGCGTAATTCATTGTATCGATGTTACATGACGGGCAGTATTAACGAAATGAATGCAAGTCCATTATATGCGAACGGAACAGAATTGCTGTTGATGTCTACCTTCCGTTCGCAAAGCCGTATATATATATACATTAATTAATCCACAATTCGTCAAATTATCTGAAAAGGAAGTTTATAGAAAGGATTATGAAATTATAAAGTGAATTTCACGAGTGTATATTTAGTATTTCGAATTAGAACATTTATTAAATTCTTTTAAAATTTCTACACATCGCAAACTTGACTCTCCCTTACTTCATCTCACTAAATTCCAAGATGTCAAATCTTCATTCAAAAGTGGATCAACTAAGCCTTGCATAATGGAAAAACTTTAAAAAATTGACATTTACGTGGGGAGATGTGAATGAGGTTAAAGCTTTCTATGTAGTAGTATTTATTTATCAACTGTTTCTCCATTCTGCAACGTTTTAATCTACTTTTGGATCGTTGATATCTTAATGGAATATAGTGCGATATTATTCATATAATGAGATGTATCATTTCCGTATTCGTTTTTCGTGCTGAATGTGAATCTGTCTGAAATCATTGATTTAAAAAAAAAGTGAATTCGCTTAAATTCCCTTGAAGACGTTTGGACTTCTCTCAATATTCACAGGGAATGCATGTGAATTTAAGCGAATTCAAGACACGAATGAAATTTTCAGCCTCAAAAATCTAACGTGATAGAAAAATTTCGCTTTCGAATTCGAATTTAACAGCCAAAAATCTACGGGGAATGATACGTCTCATATTATTGTACTTTTAATATCTATGTGGGTAGTGTGTAACCTATACATAACCGCATCCAATTTGAAACGTCAAAAATATCAAAATCTAAATAATTTTATTTATTCACGGAAAATGTTCACTGAGTAGGTGTCGGCAATACCCCCATTTAGTGTTTACCCTAGGTTCAATTTTTGTGACTCGTATTATTTCTTCTGGTTCCAAAATTTAAATAAAGTATTTAGAACGACAACATCATAAAAGAGAAAAATCTGAGGAGAAAAACTATTTCGGAAGATTTTCTAGGAAAAAACCCGGTTAGCGTTGAAAACCGTTCTGAATTAATTTTCGTGTGCCATCAATAATTCAGATGGGTTCCATTATGCACCTGTGATATCAACCGCTTTTGGCGCTCATGGCACACAACAGACAGTGAAAGTATATGCGCACGGGACGAGATTGCAGTCTTTGGAATGCAATAGGTCTTGTCGATTCTCTCGTGATGCATAATGTGAATTTAATTTTCCAGGTGGCTCCATCTGCTTTTTAACCTGGGGGTGCAGGTGGTGGTAGGACTACCTCTTGAAATGGTGCACGGGAGTCTGAGGATAGCTGCGGTCTACATGGCTGGTGTCCTAGCTGGTAAGTTACTCCAATTTAAATCACATATGTTGAATTTATTATTTAAAGATTCTCTAGTTGAATGAATGAACCACATTTTTAAAAATCTTTTCTGATTCTACTTTGATCTCGTATACATTTCCAAATCATTGCTTGTTAAATGTTTGGAGAACTATTAGGCAAGAAGGCATTCCTGCTCATTAGCATATACATGAGATCATTATCTTTGTTCTCTTTCTGCTTTCTGTATTTTTCAACAGAGGAAAAAAAGAGAGAAAGTCATTTCTCCATTTCATTCATTCATCCTATTATGTTACCTTGCGGCAAGCAACCTATCAATTGCGTTTCATGTCAGTCTCTGGTATAACTGGGTCGAGCGAAAATATACGTGAATTCTAGTTTGAACAGAAACAACAAGAATACCACAAAAAAGATTCATCCGTGCATTTTCAAAGTGCAACTCTTAAAATGGCCGAGTACCATGAAAAAAAAAATTGCATGCTTTTTATTCTATGAGCATCTACACAAAACTTTCCATTCTGAATTACATCAATTTTTTTTAGAATGCGCATCGCTCTGTGCATCTTGCATCAAATTGTTGTTTGACCGATATCCTTTAATGTTTGATGTTCACGTATTTCCATTGTTTTATTTAACTTTTAATCCAACATAAAGCATATTGCTTTCTATTGTTACAAAATTAATACGATTTTAATACGAATTCATGCAAACCATAAAGTTTGTTTATTTTCAAACAAACTTGTATATTAATTCAACCGAAAGTTTGAAATGCATGATCAATCTATGAATTAGAAGCTTTACAAAAGCCACAATATAAAGTGCCTTGCGCCAGTTTCCTATCCTGGCGAGATTTCGTTTGTTTATCCGTCCGTCCGGCTGTCCATCCATCGATCTATCAATCTATTCAACCATCCCTTTCTCTTCGCATCTTGTTAGTACGTTATTCTGCCACGACAACGAGTACCGATTGCGTGACAGTGACAATTATACCTGTATTTGCATGTCGTATCAACTGTCAGTCTCTCCACGCTGCCCGTAACTCCAGGACGATAGCCGCAACCTAGTTGCGCATTCTACGTACGTCCCTCTGTCCCTTTGTCGCATTTTCACTGATGAGCAGATTTCAGTCATTTACGTCCTCCCAGTGAACCACTCTTCCTTGATTTAATTTCAATCTCTGTGCTTTGCAAAGTGACTGGAATGTTTCAAGGTTTACTGTGTAAATCTAAATTAGTAATATTTGACCCAAATTCCACAAAAATTCCGAAAAATTTAGAAATCACAAATTAGAAAGCTTTTTGTAAAAGAATACACACTAAATTCCAAGGTATCAAATTTTGATCCACAAGTGCTTCAAAGCGTTTCACAATATAGAAACAGTTGACAACTACATAACTGTTACATTGAAAATCACAACTACATTAACATCTTCGTACGCAGATATCAATTGTTTCTCCATTATGCAACACTTTGAATCCAACATTCGACACCTTGGGATTTATTGTTAGTGTTGTAAAATAATTTTCTCATAATGATTAGAGATTATGGATCAAATGAAAGAAATGAATTAAAATATCACAGAAATATTACAGCTCAGCTGAATTGGCCTCTGGTCATTTATAAAATTGATGTGGTCTGAGGCTAACCCAATATGGATTAAAATAATTCTACAACATGTTGCTTTGCACCTGAACCCTAATTTTAATTACATTGCATACGTTCCTTACTTAGGCATCACATTTCACAGATAAAACAAAGTGAATTTTTTGGCGGGTTATTTTCAAGTGGGTAAAATTGAATTTTTTCACATCGAAACAAAAGAAGATTCAATGGGTAAATGTGGTGGGTAAATCTTACCACGTGAAGGTACATTTTGTCGCAGGTAACTACTCTGAAATCGGTGTAAAGATTACATTATGTTTTTTTTTCTGTTTTGTTTAAGTATGTAATATTAAATTACTTTAGTTAAGAGTAGTGGTGTGCAAAATAACGTCAGGTCGGGTTGGCACTCTGTCCCGAAAACCTGAACCGGCCCGAGAGTTCAATTTCAAAGTTTTCAAAATTTTTCGGAAATGCTCAGTAATTGATGATGAGTTGCCATAAGTTACCCGAAAATTTATTAATTCTTTAAATTAAACTTTAGGGTCGTCGGGTCGGGTTGGGAACTCGAAACCCGGTCCGAAAAAAGCCCGACCCGTTTGGTTTGGATTCTGGCAAATTTTGCACACCTCTATAGTTAAAAGTCATTATAATGAGAGAGGCAGAGAGAGAAACTGCCTCGGGTTATATTGCACTTTTCATCCTGGAGTCGCATCTACGGTTTGTGTAACAAGAGGAACAACAAGGAGAGAAGCAAAAAAAATGAACATACTGTTAGCTGACGAGTGTGTACTTAAGTGCATGAACGATGCTCTTCTTGGAGAAAGAGTGTAATAGGAAGTAGGAAGTCTTTTGTCGTCTACAAGTGTAACGATCTTTCATCATTGCGGAAAGCAAATAGAACTAATATTAATTGTAATTCAACCTTTGAGCACGCAAAAACGAAGTCGAAAGTGCAAATTCATGCTCTTAATTCCAGCATTTCTTATTTATTTTTTAATAACAAACTTTTTAATTTCCATGCCTTTTATCACTCAGAAATATGTTTAGTTAAGACAGCCAAGCATTTGGTTTCTTGGTAACGAAATATTTTGGTTATTTAAACAAAACTTCTATTGAATCAACTAAAATTTAGTTGAAACAGCAAAGACTCGATTTTTGTTCAATCAACAAAAGTTTTGTTGAAATAATCAAAGTTTTGTTGAGTCGACAAAAGTTTTATTGAAATAATCAGACTTCTTGGACAACAAAAATATGTTGTTGCTTCTGTAGCAACCAAATCATTTTGTTGTCCTGACTAAACACTTTTATCAGTGTTTTTATCCTCAAAAAAACATAAGGAAAACTTGGAATTTCTTCTGTGACTAGTTGTCACTCTAAATTTTTACATTAGTTGTAAACATTGTTTTCTCTAGAACAACGCAGTTAGAATTGTCAAAATTCTGTCTATTATGAAACTGATGAAAAATTTCTTTGGATCTCAACGCAGCGTGAAGTTACGTTATGTCAGGAATATTTGTCGCCAACAGCTGAATTCTTGTTTCGATGCATACTCGTATATGCACAATTTGAATTGAGTTATGGTCTCAAATATCGGAACTGGGATTATGCATTTTTTAATGCTATAAAAAACGGATTTTCGGATTGGTAAAATTGTTATGACGAAGTTATACGAAAGAGCAAAATCGAATTTTCTCGTATTTGTATTGTGAAAAGTGTGTCAATCGAAAATGTAATCAATGTTTACCATTGAATAAAATGGCATCATTCACATTGCTTACGAGCTAAAAAGTATACATATGATTTAATATACACCAAATTCCTAATCCATAAGTAATTTATTTTGATTTTGAATTTGAATAAAATTATTTCATATTGTAATTATAAATATAGATAAACTTTAATTAAATAATTATCTTTTAAGGATGAATATTTTGTGCTACGGGCCAGTAAAATGATTAATAGAGCATTTTGATGTTCAGAGGAAGCTTCATAAAATCTGTTGTCTCGTCGACACAACGACAGTGCAGCGAAGCAAGAAGTGACGCATGATCCACGCAAAGAATCGTTCTCACAACAGGATTTCCAAATAAATATTTTTAAGTAATTAAATTCTTAATTCCATTGAAATTTTTTAATCCGTGAGAAAATTTTTAAACAACGATAAATTTCTCATATCATAAAAACTCGAACTTATTTGATTAAAATTTTTGGTTCGGACAACAAAATTACTTAGTTGCTAGAGAAGCAACGTAATTTGTTTGTTTTCCGACCAAAAGTTTGGTTCTTTCAACAAACCTTTTTTTGAACCAACACACATTTTGTGAATTCAACCGAAACCGAGATTTTGTTGCGTCAAAAAAATTTGTTGCTTCTATAGTGACCAAATCGTTTTGTTGTATGAAGGGAACATTTTTTTCAGTTTAAGTTGTAAAAATCCTTATTTGAAAAGCCATGAGAAATTCCACAGCTGCAAGTAAAGTTTTTGTGGTTGATGCATTTTAGTTTGTGACGATAGTGTCATTCTAACAGTTTTTATGAAGTTCTCGTTGATATTAACTGCATTCACTAATCCCTTGGGAGAAAAGACGAATAGTTGAAAAAGTCTCTTTTACCGGACGCAGAATCGCAAGGTGTGAAGGCAGCCGGTGAATCGCTAAACTTTTTTCCATGTTTCTCTTTCGATACGCGCAAATCGGTATTCTTTCAGCAATGTTCTTCGAAACACTTGAACGAGACGTCTTCTAGGTCTTGAACGTGTCCTACGATAATGTCGAACAAGTTACAAATCCAATTGTACAACTTTGCACTTCGAACAATATAGAAACGAGCAGTTTGAATTTTTTTTAACTTTCTCCTTAATTTCTATTTAACCGTTTGAAGTTTAAGTTGAGTGACAGGTTTGTGGAAAAATAAATTAACTTTTTTAATTATGTTCTCAAAAATCGCCTTTATAAAGTAAACTTGATAAAAGTTATGTTTGAAAGTGGAATTATGGGAACTATTTGTGTGAAGCAGTATACGAGTTACGCTATTCGAATCGATAGGACAATCGAAGACGCTCAAACGACCCAAAGTCTACTACTGGTCGGCCTCTTATCTTCTTTCTGCCTGACCCGCATAAAGCCGAGGAAAATTGCGAATAACCTCATGCCAAGCCCGTACGATATAGCCGAGGTCGAAGAGACGTTTGCACTCGCGTCGCTGCATCATGCCACTTCACCTGCCAATCTATCTTCCTTTCCTATCTTTCTTCGCCTTTCCTTCCGACTTTAACAGCGTCCTTTCGAAATTCCCAGTCTTGAAATTAACTTCTCTAGAAAGCTTAAATCGAAAATCAGTCATCGCGCGACACGTCGTGAAAATTGCATTTTATTTTCATTTCCTTTTTTTCTACTCCTAAAGTTGTTATGTTTTTTACATGAGATTAAAATATAAAAAGTCTCTTGACTTTCATTCGCAAGGTAAAACTTATATGTAATGACTGTGTAGTTTGCAAAATTTACTTAAACAAATATTGAATTTTACATTTAACAGTGTTAGGAAATTGACAATTACCTTAATTTTTTTTGCCATCCTTGCTTAATATAATATTAAGCAATATAATTGCCTAATATTCCTTGATAGCAAAGAAAGGTCAACCTTCGTAATTTCAAATATAAGTGCATCTCGAATCGGTTCGCGGACCAGTTAATCCTGATTTTCTCATTCCGAGAAATCCTTTCGTCATCAATTAGGGACGAGATCAAAAACCGTGCGATCGTCTCGCTAGCTTCAACTTGTTATACATTTTTTCCCTGAGTCGTTCCAGCGATTAAATGTTTTGAGCGCTGCATTATTGAATATAATATTTTTCTTAATTAGTCATATAGACTGATTAAAGTTTTCATTTGTACACAATAAATCACAAAGTATGATTTAAGCCGGGTCAAAGCTTTGCAAACAATTAACAACTATGTTAACTACTACTACTACTACTACTACTACTACTACTACTACTTTACTTACTTTACTTACTTTACTTACTTTTGGCATTGAATCCCCCTCGCCTATCTACTTTGGGTTTGAAAATTTTCAATTTTGAATGTTTAATTTTCAATTCTGGAATTCTTTCGTATTAGATTCTTTAACCTAAAGATTTCTTTCTTAGTGCTTCAAATAATAAATTATTTAGTTTTGAAGGTTTGAATTTGAAAATTTAAATAACCTGGAACAATTTTTGGACACTCGGAAGTGACTAGGAATTTTTTTCTGAATCTTGAATGGCCACTCTGTCTAAACTTTTTGCTTGCGTACCATCGGCATTTCCAGTGCAATTTTTCGTTCTTTGCGTGTGGTCAACTGTGGCCGGAAGCGGTACGTTTTACTGTTTGACCAAGAATTTATGATACCCAGAGGGAAGCCCTTGACGATGAGCAACGAGATAAAGAACAGTAAATCTTAATAGCGTAGAATGTAAGGCACGACGTGAACCTTGACGTCTCGAAATCCATTAGCCTCGAGTCAATTACTTAAGTACGGAAGCATCATGACAGCCCATGCGAATTGCGAAATGACTCTGCTGGCTAATTAAAGGAATGGGATGGAACGGGAATTCAAGACTAGAACTTGGAATGAGATGTCTGCTTTTACACCTGGCTGGACAGTGTCGCTTCAGCAATCGACTAAATCATTTCTGACCGAAATGTTTTGACAATATTCTTACTCGTGGCAGTGAAATGTTAGACTTGAGGAAAATCATTGGACATGAAAAATGGTTAAAGTATTATTTAATACTTCACTAGACGCCAGAAGCTATTAATTTGAAACAGTTAAGGATTTATATATTTTTTTATCCTCCTTGCAATCATTTGACTTTATTGAACTTTTATTAAAACCTACTACGTTAGCAAAATTCACAGTTATGAACGCATCCTAGTGGAAAACTACTATTATGTTCTTTGAAGTATACGCATTGCTTCCTAAGCATAATTAAATTAATGATTCCGGGTAGGATATAATCAAAGGACTGGGTTCCTTTGAGCTATACTTGTAGCAACTGCTTTTGATTATCTGCTTACGACATCCTCTGAAAACTGAGTGTTCAGAATACAATTCAATAGTCTATTGGGACCAGTGAAGTGAGTGAGCGACGTCTGGTTGCCATTAAACGAATCCCTAGCAAGAGTCCCATAAAAAATCTAAATGTATGTTCTATTTACACTTACCATAACTATATTCTTCGGAAATGTATATCTTGACATAAACTGCATCTGTATTATCAAGTACCATGAAGAATCCTGTGGCTCCTTTTGTTCCCTTTTTGTCACGTCTAGAGATTTCTTTGCATATTGAAATAGAGTTGATCGGCAATATGATTCGCCGGCGATTTTGCACAAAGGCTATGCGTCGTGATTCTCGCCCACGGGGGTGGAACGAGGCACGGAAGAAAGTAGGAGAGCCGTCGAACCGTGATTATCTAATGCCTAGGAGTGCCAGGATGGAATGTCGTGGTGGACTGTCAATTCGTGGGAACACGACGAGGACACGCAGCCAAGATGAGTACCACCTCGTAATCGCTGTATAAGAGGCGGTCCGTGGGCACGTTGCATAAGGATAAGTTCTTTGAGTTGGGAGGTTATATAGAGAGATGGAAATACGAAATGCGCAAACACTGGAGAGTACTGAGGCAGAGATTCTGCACTACCAACATTAATACTGCGTATCTGCTTCTGCGTAGGGTACGCCGAGAAACAGTAACAACAAACCTCTCTTTGATTTTGTCAACAAACATATGCCTGTGAATCGCGGAGAACTTCGATAAACACGTGCCACATGCAAACACTAATTGGTATACTATATGTGTTCCACACGCTGAGATGCCACTGATTCGTGCACACCGCGATGCTAACATAAACTAGAATTGATCGCATTTACGTTTGAACCCTATTCCAGATGCTGCTGTCAACAGGGTCTACACTCAGTTTGAAGATGATTAAAATAAAGAAGACAAAGGCACCTAACTATTGTCAATAAATGGCAACAATTAATGTTTTCTTCCCTGGGTCCTTATCACGGAAAGATGCTACTGTCAACAGGGTCTACACTCAGTTTGAAGATGATTAAAATAAAGACGACAAAGGCACCTAACTATTGTCAATAAATGGCAACAATTAATGTTTTCTTCCCTGGGTCCTTATCACGGAAAAACAGGGTTCTTATCACAGAAAAAACGAAGCGTAATCCTTACCCCAATCTCAGAGTACTCTTCAACGAGTTTGTGCCTATCACACCGCACCGTTCTGAGAACCATTGCCCGGCAGAAATACAACTTGAATGAAGAATATATCCTGATTTAACATAATTTCTAAATTATTTTTTTTCTAAATTCTTGTGAAAGAATAGAGAATTATGTCTTCAAATTAAAAAATTTATCGCATTATTCATTTCGTTCGAATATGTGATTTAAAAAAACAGACGATTACACTGTCGTTTGAAGGATGACTTATAGCTTGGGCCGAGGTATATAAATTGGAATCATCAAGACTTGTATATCGTTTTCAAACACGCATGCCAAAAGTCGCAATGCTTTCTTCTCTTGTGGGCCACCTCACTTGGTTATACTTTCTCTCACATGAGACGGAAACGAAACGCCCCGTTCCTTCACAAATAACCGTAATCGGATGGCTAGCCAATTTCCATCCGTTGACTGTTTCCTCCCATTTGTATTCTTTCTGTGTCTCTGAAACCCATCGTTATCGATGAAACTCTGAATTCAGATTG
This sequence comes from Melikaiella ostensackeni, assembly GCA_032362435.1. Lineage (NCBI taxonomy): Eukaryota > Metazoa > Arthropoda > Insecta > Hymenoptera > Cynipidae > Melikaiella > Melikaiella ostensackeni. Next base: position 17,018,533 of record JAUMHM010000050.1, on the reverse strand, counting down.
ATTCAAATCAACCCAATTATCAGTTCCTCTTTGCGTGCGGCCCGATCGTTCATGAATAAAGAAATAAAGCTGGAGACTGAGTAACGAATCCCAATGATCATAGACGAATTCTGTAGACACAAGCTCTTAGAGAAAAGACAGAAAACGTACAAGATTCATTGCTCAGGGTGGCCACTGGACGTACCGGGAGACGGGAAATGACTGGGAATTTTTTGGGACTGGAAAAAAAACCGCGAAATGACAGAGGATTTATTTCTGCTCATGCATTTTTTAATTCTTAATTTTAGTAGAAACACTAATTATTTACACTGTTAAAAATTTATGTTGGATCTTCACAATAAATGTGTTGGAAGTTTATTCCCAGAGCGAAAGGTATAACGTTACAGTACATAATGTTGTAGTTTTCGAATGCTGGTATTGTCATATTGTCATACATGTATTGTAGTGTTGTGAAAAAAGTTTTTTTAAAAATTAAATTGAAATTCGCAGACACAAAAATTCAAACCCTACACGGAGAAAACATTTGGGGGAACTTTTACCATATTATATGGATATGACGGGATGAGTGACAAATAAGGGACAACGTACCTTACATTATTAGAATATGTCTGAAGCGAGAATAAGGTATGTTGATGCAAAAATAGGGAAAGAGTTACTTTGAAATATGGCAATTTGAAGTGACCAGAGCGATCTCAAGAGTCTCAAGACTGTCAAATAGAAATGATAGAAGCTTACAGAATTGAGCAGTTTTTACCTGTACTCGACGGTAGCAACTGCCTCGAACTTGACTTGAGCATCGCTGACGTTACCGCATTAGTAGCCCACAATATTTTTTCAAATTATTAACATTATTATTTATATCTATTTATAAACCTCCGTTACCATCGAGTATGGTTAAAATATGCCAACTGCTGGCACTTTTTGTCCTACTTTTATAGGTATTATTGTACGCCTATTTTTCCTGGACTCAAAATTACATTATCATACTCTTGGTAACGATTATACTACATTTATGGATAAATTTGCCACAAAATTTGCGTAAGAATTTTCTTATTTGTCACTCGTCCCGTCAAATCCATATAATATGGTAAAAGTTCCCCCAAATGTTTTCTCGTGTGTTTATAAGCACAGACAATATGATTGAGATTTACTGAAGCGAGGACGCGATGTATGGGCTGAAAGGCATATATAAACTATGAACCGTAATGTAATGCACTTTTTGTAATGGTAGAAGCATTTATTCGTCACTCGGTGTCGATAAACTTCTCTTCAAGTGACACTCGACACATCGTTTTATCTTTTTATCTCCGCTATCTCATTGTACTTTTTCTCCACTTCATATTGCAGCATCCGTGACAATAAAAAACGCATCATCGTGAGAACTGAAAAGGACATTAGTTTCATCCTACATTGCAGTGAAATTGGGACTGAGGGGTGTTGTCAGGAACCACCTGACGTGGGAACCTGACTGATTGCATAAGTTCCGCCTGAATTATGACGAGTGGTGTCAACGCGTCGTGACTATCGTTATATGTGATCAGTCCTGTTCCTCCCACCTTGTGTTTATCCCTTTCTCCCTATTCCACTGACGTTCTTGTACTATACATTGTTATTGTACACTATATCCAATAGCACATGGTCTACGTGGATTGATCTTCTATATTCTCGATCTTCCGAGTCGTTCGATATATCACTATCCTTACGGAGAAAAATCGAAATCGAAAAATAGGGACTGAGTCCTGTATTTCGAGGAAATCAGATCCAAGATAAATTTTACTAGAAGAGTGCTCAGCGCCCAACCGCTCCAACCAGAAGTGGAGTGCTGCCTACAGAGGCGCTTGGAATGAGACTGGAGCAGTTCAGGACTAAGTCCCGGAAGGCAGCAGAAAGGGCTCGAAATATTCATCCTGGATCCCGCGATTTCTAAATTACCAGTTCTTTGTCCAAAATTCCTGAACACAATCCTGGATGGCTGGTATTCACTTCGTAATTTCCGGTACTCAAAACTTGTTCCGAAATCCGCATTTTTCTCCGTGTACACATGTATATGTTAGGTAAGTTAAGACAAGTAATTCATTTTTTAATACAAATTTTATTTCGAAGTAAAATTTCAATCGTACTTTTGCCTGTTTTCTCATTTGTACTTTCAAATTTTATTTTTAAACAGGAATCAGGAATATCATTGGAGTCGAATGATTTTAATTTAAGAATGTCAATATCTAAAAGACACGCTGTCTGCATATATCATTCCATGTCCGGATAATTAATGCCTATTTGATCAGTTATATTATCACATAGGGAACGCATTCGAATTCTTGAATATAGGTAGCGTACATTATAGATTACTCGCCCGTATATAGAGATATCAAATGACCACGAATTTCAATCAATAATTGTTGGTAACGTGAAGCAGAATTCAAAATTCTAGGCACAAATGCAGCTTGGATATTCTACCTTTAAATGTAAAATTACGAATTAAGTTATATTGAACAGATTAGTCAAACAATTAAACGCCAATTTTCTTATTCTTCGAACACTTTATGAATAGTATTAGGATTGATTTTAATAGAATTTAAACTGTTTAGCGTTCAACATTTTGTATCGTATAAAATGTATTCATTCGGAATGATGACACTACAATATGAATAATGTTAAAATATTGCCTTACGAATTACAACTAAAAAGAATATCAGCTTCAATTTGCTTTAAGATTCAGGCCCAGTATTGATAATTTCGGGGGAAATCCCGGTGGGGCCGATTTCTGTTCCAATCTAGCCCTGAACACATCTGTTACGTTTTCTTTTATTCTATAACTAGATCTGTCAGGACGACATTTAACAGAAGAGGTGCTTGAACATACATAAAAAAATAAGTAAAATTTGACTAAAAAGTAGAAATAGAACAAGAAATCAAATAGCCAGAAGTGGTGAAAAGAAGACTTGAAACATATACCGTCAGAAAAAATGAAGCAAAAAAAAAGTCGCAGGAGAAAACCGGGAATTTTTTGAGACCGAGATGAAACCGAAAAATGACAATGAGTTTATTTTCCCGATCGGGAATTTTTTAAATTTTAAGTTTAACAATTAGTGGAAAATCCTATTCAATGACTTTAAATGTCACTTGATATCATGTCAAATAATATGAGATTGAATGAATTCGTTTCGAAATTCTTTAAATGGCTACATTTTCAATAGGAGATTTTAATTTGAAGCACTTCTAATTTTAACCCTTTCAGAGGCACTTTTTTCTTGTACATGAATTTTGGAAATCATAGGTTATATGAGGGTTTTCGGGGTCGCTGATCACGATTCTGACGTCAGAATTCCAAAATTCAAGATGGCAGATCCAACATGGCGACTATTTTAGGTTAAATTCGCGGTTTTTTTTAGTAATGTACACACAAATTGGTATAAGGGGGTTTCTGGGGTCGCTAATCACGATTTTGACGTCATAGTTGCAAAATTTAAGATGGCGGATCCAATATGGCAACTAATTTAGGTTAAATACACGATTTTTTTAGTAATGTACACACAAATTGGTACAAAGGGGTTTTTCGGGTCGCTGATTACGATTCTGACGTCAGAATTTCAAAATTCAAGATGGCGGATCCAATGTGGCGACTACTTGAAGCTAAATTTTCGGTTTTTGAATTACATTCACACTGAAATGAGTAAAATGGTGTTTTTTGTATCTCTTATTACGATGCTGATACCAAAATTATATAAGCATCCAACTTTTATATTATATACTTTGATATGCATTTCGAAATT
>JAUMHM010000050.1:17003661-17014663 GCA_032362435.1 Melikaiella ostensackeni | reverse complement strand
AAAAAATGCTTACATGCATATACAAACTACAAAAATATGAAAGAAATATGAAAAAAACTAAAAGCAAAAAGGTGGGACGTATACGTCCCCACTGCCCGTGAAAGGGTTAAATTGTCGAATTGTAAAGACTAATAATTGCGCAAACGTTCGCTTTCAAGGCTTAAATTTGCCAAGTCTATTTTCTAAGTTTCTAAATTTTTAATTGTTTATTTCGGAAGGTTCATAATTTGAAATGTTCAATTTTCTATTGTTTACTTTGAGCCTGCCAGCGAGTCCTTTTTTGTTTTGGAAGAATTTGAAATACAATTTTAAATGAAGAGCGCTTCAAATTAGTAAATTTTTATTTATTGTTCAATCTGCTGATCTTTGATTGCCCTAAATTGAAAATTGTTCAAAATTACTGATATTTGTGGTTGACCACAAAAAAAAATTTTCAATTCTGTTGACTTCTAATTTAGAATTGAACAATTTCAAATATTTTCATGTGAAGATGGTCTAATTTTGAAAACTTCGAGTTTGTACAATATTGAACATTAGAGTTTGAAATTGTTTGCTTAATTTTCAATTTTAAACCAGGATGCCAATTTGACATGGAAACCTGGAAATGACCTGGGGTTTGAAGTTGTCACATGAATCGCCACAATGTAAACGCTTTAAGTTTAAAAATGAAAATTGTTCCACGTACTAGATTCATTAACTCGGAGATTCTTTTTAAATGCTTCAAATTATAAATTATCTATTTTTGAAGGCTTTTAATTTGAAAATTTAAATACCCGGTAAAAATTGTTGAATACCGGAAAAAGACCAGAAATATTTCTTCTGAGTCTTGAGTGGTCACGCTAAAAATCTAAAATAGGTGGATAGAACGATGCATGAACAGGACATGAAAAAAGAAGAAACATAAATCTAAAAAAATAAAGGAAAGGTGAAAAGAAGAAGTATATTTAAATTTCTCTTTCCTATCTCCTTTCAGTTAATATTGTTATGTCACTTATTTTGACAAGCTTATCTCGTAAACAGACAGTAAGAAAAAGTGACAGCGGAAGTAGAGTTACAAAAATTGAAAAAAAAAGACAAAAAACAAAGAAAACTGTCGCATAAGCTATACGACAGTAGACAAGAACGCGGTAGCCGTTACTCCACCTTATTGCATACTACATCTACATGTGGGACTGCGGAAACCTGCGGAACGGAACCGCGGGAAACGCTGACTTCTCATTGCGGTTTTACAACGAGGTTTCGCTCTCCCCTTCACCCTACTATCATTTTCCTCACTGTCTTTCTTTCTCTCTATCCCTTGTCCTGATCCTTCTTCCGTATCCCTCCATTCCAGCGCACACCATAAATATACAGAGTCCTGAGTCCGGACGCGAGTCGACGCGACGCTGTGCCGCACCAGGAGCGTAACTGACATCCGGAAGTGGGATGGATTATCAGGGGCAGTCGACAATAGTTCGGAAAGCAGTCACGGTTTCACATGGATAAAATAATTGTCGCTGCAGACGTTGCACACTTACAGTGCTCATATTTCTATCGTAGACCACCAGGTGGTACTGACATCTTAACACAATGAACACATGGACATACTGTAGGGACCGGGCGGATGTTTACTATAACTTGCTGGTATTTTGGATTCCATCTGCCAAACAAATAAATAGATTCCTCATCGATGCATCAGAATCAGGCGAATGAATTTTTAACGAAAGACACCAAAGTATTTTGCGTGATTTATACCAAAACGGGAAATACATCTGATTCATTTGAATCCCGTCGCTTATCGGAATATTCCGAAACGTTTCATTATTCTCCTCTTCAATCATCTCTGCGTATTGTGCCTCGATACTCATCCTTCTTCCAGCAATAAAAATCTTCATCATCTTTATTCATTTTTTTTTTGTTTCTTTTTTTTTGTGGAAACGAGAATTGAGCTAAAATTTGATAGGCATCTCCTCTACCTCCCCTTCTCTATCTCCTATCTCCTTTCAAAATTTTGAACCATCAGTGTGAGAATCTTAAGAGCAGTTATAAAATGAAATAAACATTTTTGAAACTCTTAGTTAAGTGCATTTAGACTTAGTAGTTACGGGTCTGCAAGTGTCGCATTCCCACAACTGAGAAAAAGAAAACCGACTCTCATTTTCTCCATGTCTCGCTTTTCCCTCCCTTTCGAGTTTCGACTTTACCCAACTCGTACTTCAACCTGAAAAACGTCGACCCTTGGGATTCATACTGAAGCACCCAGACTCACATTTAGAGTTAACTACACATGAAAGTCTACTGCCTAATTAACCTAACTCACGTCTTGTAATTCTACATATGGTATTGATCTAGAAATACGACCTATAGCGAAGATGGAAATTTAAAAAAATAGAAAATTATATTTAGCTAAAAAAGTATGCTTTAGATGCCTTATGCTTTTGAAGCATCTTTTTATTCACTTCTTTTCATTTGAAAACATGTATCTCATCTTGCTGTTTTACTTCTACCATGAAACGAGATAGATAACCTCATTTAACTGACTTTCTTGTATACAGTTTGAAACACTTTTCCACGGAAATGGTTGGGCGCAAAATTCAATATTCCACGAATTCGATATCAGAATTTGTAATAGGCGTCTTTAATGAGGTCTGAAGAAGGCGCTCAGTTTAATATTGTAAGCATCATTATCGATTTAAATGGCATGCCTATTAGAGCGTAATCAAACGATCTAATTATTTATGAACTTGTCGATAATTACACTAACGTGAAAGAGGTCAGGTATTGGCAACGAAATAGAGAAACTAAGAAAGGCAACTATATCGCAGTAATATCAGGTTGGATGAACAATAATTATTGGATATGAAACAATATTGTATTGAGAATAGTATGATTAATCTAAATCGAATGAATTTCTTCCTTCCTTTTATATGAATAAAATTATTCATTCCATAGAACCATGACTTGATTATTTTATAGTGTAGAGTAATAAACTGCTTCTTTCATGATAATATTATCCTTTGATATATTATCAGTGTTGTGGAAATTAATCAAAACAAGGAATCAGTAACAATTCAAAAAATGTAGAAATAAATTTTTATTTCCTGGATACTGAAACACTTACATTGAACTTTTTTTTCAATTTGCTGTATTCAGAAAATATTAAATATTTCAGTTTCAAGATGTCAACTTGATAAACTAAGAATTGAAACGTAATTTTAAACGTTTAATTTAAATTTAAATTAAAATTTGAAACGTTTAAAAGTTAAACCTGAAATTGGATTAAATTTGAAAGTACTAAAAAAATTTCTTTTTATTTAATGGCAACTGCATTTAATAAAATTATGGCTTGATCACATGTACAAAAGGCTATTATTTTCATTGTTCAAATGCTCGGTTGGAAAAATTTTCAATTTTTAAGTCATTCAACTATTACCATTTTCAATTTAAAATTGTAAAATTTGCTTATAAAGATTATATGTAAGATTTTTTCCACCCCCCCCCCTTTTTTTATTGCTGAAGGCAGCTTTTCCACGAAAGAGACCAAAAAACCTTTAATATAGTAAAAAATTTGCTTAGATGGTAGTGGTGGTGGTAGTGTGACTGTTGTACTTAAAGTGGCTGTCAGATTTAAAATTATTTTTCTAGATGATGTGGAATCTTACGTAAGACCCCTCCCTCCACCGCTGTAAGAAACAGCAAACTGTTTGGAGGACATCCTCGCCCACGAAATTCTGATGTAATACTTGAACGACCCCTAGTCAATTTTCATTAATTGAATTAGTCAAAAAAATGTAGATAATATTATTTTCTCTCTCTCCCCCTCTCTCTCGAGTCACTCGTTCAGAGAAGGTTATGAGAACCTAAAATCGCACTTATGCTTGCGTTGTGATCCAAAATGTTGTATGACACACGGCCCCTGTGTGACATTTTTCCCTCGTGTGAAGTTGCAATACGAGCCAGAGCCCGAGGTATAACTAAGGCAAAGCAGAGACGACGCGAAACCCAGGGCTCTGACTCGTATTGCGACTTCACATGAGGAAAAAGTTCCATTTAGGGTCCTTGTATCATAAATACAACTATTTTGTGATGTCTTGATGCATTTATGTTTTAATCTAAACTGTTTTGTTGTTTTATTTTAAGGTTCTTTGGGCACATCGGTATTTGATACGGACGTCTACCTCGTAGGTGCTAGTGGTGGGGTTTATGCTCTCCTCGCAGCACACCTCGCCAATGTTCTTCTCAACTACAACAACATGGAGTTTGGCATAGTTCGCCTCATCGGCATCTTCATTATCGGTGAGCAAACAGCCCCTGGCTGGATATATACCATAGGCACTTCACATTCTTTCCCTCTATTCGTATTACTCTTAACCGCTTCAGCTTCCCCATACACATTACACAATATACATGTTACACACAATGTGTGTATCAGCGAGATACCTGTTACTCGACGTGAGCCTAGATCACGGATTACGTACTAACTTTTAGTTTGATAAAACCTTCAAAACAAAAATATCTTTTGAAACTTATGTAAGGATGTTCATTTTTTTTTAATCAAATTTATTTCCACATATTTAATCCACCGGGAAACATAATGGAAAAGAGATTAGAATCTGATTCACCATTTCCAAACTATATTCTTATGTAGTGAAAATAAATTTGAACGCATATTCTCTAACTGGAAAATCTTGCACTGAAATAAGCCAGCAATTAAATAAGTTCTATCTGAAGGTAAATTTTATAAAAGTATTAACATTTGCTTTTGATACAGTTTGCTATCAAATTAGTCTCAACTTGCCCTTCGTAAAATAACCATCAATTGCTGGCTTCTTAAAAGAGGGAAGAACTGGAAAATATTAATTCTGTATGGCTTCTTGAATATTAATTTTCATCGTTTCTCGTATTTGCATCTTAATCAGATTTTTTATACTCCTCTCATTCGAGAGAGCAGCAAAGATTTATCTTAAACTTTTATCGTGGCAGTAGATTAATTTTTCAAGTGTTGCATTGCAATTCACTCGACTCAATAGAGTAATAAAGTTTTCTTTGGAATGTAAATTGCGGCTTCTCGTTAAAAAATAAAGAGCGAAAATTTCTTGTTAAATTTTTCAATAATAGCGAAAGTTTCCTTTTAAAAATTAGTTTTAGAATTTTATCTACTTTATGAAAAATGTTGCCACAAAAGACATTAATTTAATCTTTTGAAGTTTAAAGACAGCAGCTGTTTCGGAAAATCCTTTTGACAGTGATGAAAATCCTTATAAGATATTTTATTAAAGCGAAGAGCGTCTTTAAATAATGGTTAGTAGGGAAATTTATGTAAGAATATCAAACCTCGGGTTATTGGAAATCGAAGTGTGTTCAGTAATAAATCAATTAAGTGGGAGGATTATAAAATTTCTCCATATTTAATGCTGCAAATGTTTCAAAATGTGTTACATCGCTTAAAGTAACATTATTTATGTGATTAAAATAATAATTCGATGATTTAAATTATAGAAAAACAATGTTGATGTTCTGTTGGAGAAGTATTAAGGTTCTCTTGAATTCAGTAGTAACATCAGGCTTAAGTCAGACACGTTCTGAGATGGGTCAGGTCTTTCAAATTGTTCATTCGTTAGAGCTCATATTTCAACAATGAAACTCAATAAATTAATTTTTTTTAAACTGTCTCACAAAAAAGGACAATAAAGGACTATAAACACTCATCTGTAAGTTGTTGATACATTTTTTGAAGTTTTCCACTGCAAAGATATTTCTTTCAATTTGAAGTCTTCTGTTATCAATATGTAATAAATTTTCAGATTCACTGTCCTCTCCTTCAAAATTAATAATGAAAGTTCCATTAATGGATTCTTGATTAATTATATAAGCAATTTAAAAATGCCTGTTAACGAAGGAAGTATAAAGGATAAATGGTTCTTCATTTGTCAAAAATAAAACTTTGTTCAGAGTCATTAAAGTTTTATCCCGGCACATTTCCTCTGTTCGCTACGCCATCCTTCGGCTGTATAATAAAAACGTCCGTCGACGACAAAAGGAGCCTTTTAACTCCAGAAATGTGGCGTCATTCCTCACAAATAGTGCCGAAAGTTTTAATTAAAAGATAGGCTCCTCATGCAATTTGCTGACTGGATGTCTATGAGAAACGAGGCGAAACGGAAAAAGGCTTTAGATTTCAGAGATATGAGTACATAGGTATAGCTGTACAAACTTCGAATCTTTTCTCCTATGCGATGGGCACAGAACGTAAATTGCGAAATGCGTCACCCAGCGATGTCCGGCTTGTAATGGAAAAAGATACGATCATCACCGGTTGATGAAGGTAGAAAGAGTGGGATTGCCAACCATTTTCCCAGAAAATGTCTGATTAAACCCGGATTAAGTATTTTTTTTAGCGAAGATAAAAAATTCCATTTAACTTTTAGGTAATTGCGGATTTAATTTTAAAATAGTCAGCGCTACATAAATAAAAAATGAAAAAAACATTTTCAATTTGAAAAATGTGTATTGATTCTCTGTGAGACGTGATTTGTATGTGTACCAAGGCGGCAGTAAATTCATTCTAGAGGATTAAAAATTTATTATGCTGCTACGTGACTTATTTGCATTTGGTTTAATTAAATTTGATTCTGCTAGATAAATTACATAGTCTAATGAAAGAAATGTTTTCCTTGGTAGTTTTAATTGAATAATTTTATTTATAGTGTAGTAGGGAAAGTGAGAAAGGGTGAAGAGGAGTGTATGAGAGGGGGGGTGAAGTGAAGATTATAAGTTTGAGAGTGAAAGTCGGAGTAGGAAAAATTTGCGTAGAAAAAAAAGTAGGAGTAGACTTCAACGGTATAGCATCAGGTAAAATTCTATCGGGTAGGTTCAGGTAGCTCGCGAATTGCCTCAGTCGGTTGGTAGAACTAAAGGCAGGCGGAAGATTTTAATAGCGCTTAATTGGGAGATAAGGAGATCGACAGTGTAAGAAAAGGGTAAATGGATCAGGAAGTATTTTTCACCCTCCACAAGTAGGAAAGACAATCAGGAAAAAGGGACAGTAGTGCAACAAAACGACCAGAAGGGAATGAATAAGATTGAAGGAAACTGGATCTTGAGACGAATTTGTCAAAAGAAAAGGGCGCTCTGATAGGAGGAATTAAAAAGCAGTTGAGATGAAAAATCACAAAAGGCTTAGCTCTCCTTCGAAAAGTAAGAGAAAGAAATAATGGAGCATTGAAGGGAAAATAGCAAAGGTATGTTAGAGTTGCAACCCGTGGACGAGAGGCAGAGAAGGAGAGAAGAAGAGAAGAAAAACGAAGAGGATCGAAAATAAGAGATAAAGAGGTTGAAATTGAAGAATCAACAAGGTCGTGAAGAATGGAATAAACTCAAGGAGGACATAGAAAAAAGAATCATGGATTTAAGTGAGAGACTAATACAACAAGAATGTAAAGGAGGAAAGGTGGAAGTTGTTTGGAAAAGGTTTAATAATGATCTATAGATAGGAATTGGGGAAAAAGAGGAAAATTTAGTTGGAAGAGTACTGGACAATTGAAGATTAGGGAAGGATAATGGGGGGAAATGAGGAAAAGATGGACAAGATGAGGATTGAAAATAATTATGAAAAGAAAGGATAGAGATGAGAAAGAGAAGTATAGTAAAAAAAGTGTAAAATTAATAAAAGAGACAGAAGGTATGATGGAAAGATTGGGTGCGAATATGGAATTGAAGCAGGGAAAGCTAAACGGTGATGAGTCGTCTCTTTGATGAAATGATTTTTCTTCAAAAATCATATTTTCTGACATTTTTACACCTATTTCTGTAAAAAAATTAATGTTTTGTATTTTTCTGCCCTAAAATTGAATATTTAAATGTAGTCAAATATCTTTAAATTTCAAAAAATTCAAACTAAGTGAATGAGAAGTACTAAGTTATTCAAGTTTTTTTAACAGCTCGACGGTTATTATAGGATTTTAACAAGAATTTAACAATTGGAGATATCATTAACAAACTTAAAGAGTTTTATGCTAGTACTATAACTATTTATTTTTTTCTTTCAAATAGTGTTCTTTGTTTATAAAATAAATAAAAATATGCATTTCGAATGATTTTTCTGTAAATTTTTTTTGTATTTTTATATTTTTCTGTATTTCTGTAAAAAAATTAATGTTTTGCATTTTTCTGCCGTAAAATTGAGTATTTAAATGTAGTCAAATATTTTAAAATTTCAGAAAATTCAAACTAAGTGAATGAGAGGTACTAAAATATTCAAGTTTTTTTAACAGCTCGACGGTTATTATCGGATTTTAACAAGAATTTAACAATTGGAGATATCATTAACAAACTTAAAAAGTGTTGTGCTAGTACTATAAATATTTATTTTTTTCTTTCAAATAGTGTTCTTTGTTTATAAAGTAAATAAAAATATGCATTTCGAATGATTTTTCTTAACGCAAAATATTTTTTCACGTAATGGTTATTAAACCAGGGCTGCCACACAGACACTTAAGTCACTTTTAGTCACTTTTTCTTCAAGTCACTTTTTAGTCACTTTTTTAAAAGAAAAAGATCACTTTAGTCACATTTCTCCATCTCATTTCAGATTTTATCCAAAAAAAAAGAAATCTAAGTAATTTATATATGGAATCTATATTTTGAAAATGCTATTCAATATTAAAATTAAAATTTGTTTAATTTATGATTTTCTAGTTTTCTAGTTTCTATTGTGAAGCGTCACACAAAAACTAACACAATTTTAAAAAAAATTTAAGTTGGCTAACTATGTAAAAATTCAGTTTTTAAGGGCATTAAATGAGAAACTAACTTACATATACTGTGAATCCTGAACTTTTTCATTTTTCTCCCTTACGAGTTATTCATCCGCGAAAATAAACAAAACCTTCAGTATCAAAATTTAAAAAAATTAGGCCGTAACCGACTCTAACGAAATAAAATAAAATGACTCTTATTTAGCTTATAATAAAATGAATTATACAATTTGTCGGAACATTCCTTGCAAAACTAATTATAGCAATTGTCATATTGGTATTCACCCCCGAATCCAGCAATAGAAGTTTGCCTAATTTTTTGTGTGAATCGTAGTAACTTTTAGTCAATGTTTGTGTTCAAAATTAGTCACTTCTTGCACGGTTATAAATTGTTCGTCTAGAAAGGTTTTTTTGTGTTTCCTGTAAAATTTGGTTGACTGGACTTAGCTCCGTTTAGCATGTCCCGCTTCTTAGAAGTTAGGAATAGACAGAGGGAGAGGATATCTTATTGGCAAAATTGAAAAAATTCAAGCCAAAAGAAGGTAAAAGAGTAGTGAAAAATGGGACATTGAAAGTATGAAAATAAAGAACTGAGGATGATCTAACTCGGATGGAAAAAACTATGCATTTTTTATTGCAGGTGTTTGCGGAGGAGGAAAGAAGGCAAGAAGAAATAAAAATTTGAAAATAGAGTGGTTGTATACAATAAGTTTCAAATAGAAGAGATCCGGTAGTTTTGGGATGAAGAAAGGGAGAGATTTACAAACAGACATGGGATAGTTAGACAGAATAAAACTGGTGAAGTGAAGAGTGAAGGACGACGTGTCTAATTAACAAGGTTTTATCTCAGTACATGCATATTGGAATGTTCTATCTCGGGAGTTCAAGTAATAAGGCTCTATCTCGGTGGCAGAATCTGAGAGCTTGATAATCACCATGTAATTGTATGGTTCTGAGGTGGATTCTTGTCAAAAGAGCACTTCGAGGAGTTCGCATGGAAGGGTTGGAGAGGGAGGATAAGGATTTTTGGAAAAGACTAGAACAACTATGGAAACGTGGATCGACGAAAAGAGATTGGGAGGGATAACAAGTTGTTAAAAAATACAAGTGGGAGATAGAAAAAGCGAGTAGAAAGAATAAAAAAGGTTATTTGTTAGTGTAGAAGAGTCTACTACTTTTATTCTTTAAACAAGAATGTAGTTCAGTTTTTTGGTATGGAACAAAATCTTAAGCAATCTTTCTCGCGTTGAAGGTAAACTTTGGTCCTTTGTTATTTACTTATTACTACCCTATCGTATCAGGGGTGCGTTCAGCGTCACCAATATATTCTTGGCTCAAAAGCTTCTCTCCCTCGGCGATACTTACAGGCTTTCCTCGCGAATAGCCCCCAGCCTCCACCCCCTCTCTATTATGTCTCGTTCTTAAAACTTCGCTCCTTTTTTTCTTAGTTCTGCTTTGCCTCCATTTAGGCAACAGTCCTGGTTACTATTCTGAAAGCGTTTTCACCAATGAGACCTTCTATGCGCAAGTGAGACTCGCTAAATGAAGAAATGCGACCACGACTGAATTTAAACCCTTAGCGCGAAATCCATTTTCGGCGCTTTTGTAACGATCCACCAAGTGTTGGACGTGTTCCTCATTTTTTTCATTCATTCTTCCTCGCGGGAAGCGTCTGCTTTTTACCGCGAAGCTTCGTGGCGTTTGGAGATTACTTCGCCCCGCCTGTTACCCCGTCTTTATTGTTTTCGACCAACGACGTATATGCAGGAGATTTCAGAGGCTTTGCATTAGTTCTGTCTAGCGAAAACGGCGGTTCTACTTTTGCATAAACTGGGGTATATCGTAAAACGTCACGGTCGGGCCTGAAGTGCCTTATTCAAATAGAAATTAGGAAAATTTTCCCGAAACTTTGTACGTGGACAAAGAGAGGAGGATCATTCGAGAAAAAAGCTTTTTCTTTGGAGAAGTACATTCAATAAAATATGATGTCAGAAACTCTCAGGAATATTTGGCTCTAACCAGTAATAAACGGATTAACCCCTTCGTTGGCATTGACGCCTTTTGGAGTCAACCATTTTTTTCATATTTAACTTGCTCCGACTTGGCATCCAAGTCCTACTCTAGGGTTTTTGGACTCGCTGAATCCGAATCTGAAGTCAAAATTCATTTATTTAAAATCGTGTCGCCAAGATCGCGGACTAAATTAGGAAATTTCACTAGATGTATAAGGGAGTTGGTACAACAGGGTCTCTGAGGTCACTGATTAT
>JAUMHM010000050.1:16960943-16977048 GCA_032362435.1 Melikaiella ostensackeni | reverse complement strand
TCCACAGAAAATATTTCATAACCGACAATGGGTACAATTTCGGTAACAGAGCCTCTTTCTACTCTCGGCGAATTTTAACTGATGGGTGCTTCAGGGGGTAGAGAAGCAGGAGGGGATCGGAAAGATTTTCGTCGACCGCGCCGCCTACATTTATCTTTCCGTACTAATGCCGGTTTCCCCCTACTCCGCCGACACTTAGCGCATCTATGTATATAATATCTTTGACCTTACCTACCGCTGGGACCAGTTTCTCCAGCTTCTCCGTTCGGACTAAGTTTACAAGCAGAATTTCCCGACGCTTTCCAGGGCCCTCAACCCTCTGACACAGGCCTAACTCTCCATATCTAGGTCTAAGATACTTACACATCAAAAACTTTGAATGAACGAAATAGGATATATTTCAATACTCCGGGTTTATATAGTATACCATCTTAATGAACTACATTCGTTTGAATAAGAACATTCGCGTCTGTAGTCTGCAGTAGGCTATGAAGAAATAAGGTGAACTTGTAACAAGGCTGCTCTTTCTTCCATGCCCTGATCAAAGTAGGCTGAAGTACAAGTAGTACATTTTGCACGGCCTAATTCGAGCAAACACTCGACTCTTTTCAGCAAGCCTTTGCTTGTAGTTTATTATGTTGCATATATAGGTGCACACTGCACATGTGGCGTTTTTTCATGTAATGGTATTTATTTATGCTGTTCATCTTATATCATATGAAATGATTGAGCTGGAAGAAAGTTGAGAAAAATTTCAAATTCTTGAAAATCCGAGTTCCTCTGGCTCAATCGACTCAATCTATCAAAATTTATTTTTTTTTACGGTCACGATGCTGAGGGAACAGACAGAGCCCCGTCCGTTCTTCTCTGACTCCTCGGCAGCCAATCAGTTAAATAATTAGTATCCTTTCAGTCACAAAATTTTGCAAACTTCGCTTCAGAATGTATATACGCAATGAAGAAAGAAGAAAACTTTGAGATTCAAAGTTTTGAGGAAAATATAAACCGTAAGGGCGTAATATGTTATTCGGTATGCTACCGAATGAGTCAAAGTAGAACTGGGAAGGAGCGGCAAGCTTCGGGGAAATTCCGGAGACGGAATTTATTACGCTTAAAGACTACCAACTCCTAACGAAGAGCGATCCCAAGAATCTCGACCTAGATTTAACTGGTGGAAACGTTTTAAAGAAAGTACCGCGAATTTACTCTAGGTACTCTCGTTCGTCTATCCATATCTCGAAAATTAGAATTTGGTAAACGAAATTGGACTTGATGATAAAATTTATACAAAAATTTGTGCTAAAAGCTCTTTTTTTATAGGAAAAGAGTTTTCTTTTAGAAAAATCCTGAGTGTTCAGGCAGTATTTGTTTCCTTTTTAAAGCCTAATTTTGTTTTATGAGTATATTTGTGAGTCTTATTGTTTGATTAAATTTGAAAAGTTTCGAGGAAAAACAATCAGAGTCCACTTTTTGCACAAAAAAAATTGATACATGCGTTCTAAACCACGACCCAAGATATATTTATGTGTAAACGTCTTCGATAAACGTTAAATTGAAATAAAATCAATTAATAAATAAATCTTTGTGAAATCTTCAAAAAATGTCCAAATATTTTGCAAACATTTCAAAGATTTCACAAAGATTTCAAAAGATTGCAAACAAATCGTTAACTTAAACTAAAATCTTACATAAATCATAGAATAAATAAAAAGAGTTTAATTATTTGAATAGATTTCAAAAAATTCACAAAAATGTCAAAGATTTCAAAAGATTTCAATGATTTAAAAAGATTTTAAAATGATTTCAAAAATTAAAAAAAATCTTTTGAGATTTTAAAAGATGTCAAAAGATTCCACAAAAATTTCAATAATGTTAACTATACTGGTAGCAAGAAAAAACGGTAACGAGGAGAAGGAGGTTCACTGTCCTTGTTGTATGTCACGTACATATCTATATTTAGAATTATGCATCAATTTAAACAGGTGACTGCACTCTGGCATAAAATTCAAGCGATGAGTGTTAGTAGAGAAATAAGCATCGGGTGTCACGCAGTGTCGCCATTTACGCAGTTGAAGCCTGCGCCTAGCGTCCGGTGTAAAGACACTCACTGCGTTACACTTACATTACATTCGAAACGTGGTTCGTAACTGAGAAGTATGATCATAGCCTCTGTAAAAATTTACTGAAGTAGACCCTGATCATCCTTCCCGTAACCCTTCATTTTTTCTTTTTTGTTTCAGGTAAGAAAGGAGTTTACTTTAAATACTCTTCAAAAAATTGGATACTCATATGACTCAGCGACATTAGGAGGCTAAAAAATTTGAGAAAACCAAATAGAGTCTGAAAGTGGCAAAGTTTTGGCAATTTGTATAACTCAGAAGCTCCTTCGTGGACATTCAGCATCCGTACAAATGCGTAGGTTTATGCTCGGAATGAGCGAGTATGTACATGTATGGAGCAAGGACACGCGAATAGAGATGAAACTCGATTCAAGTAAAAACCATTTGCCATTCAGTACATATGGGTTAAGCGAGGAACCTTTTTGCTCGAAGACCGCCGCTGCGCGTCGTAACTACGCAATGCGCAATCAACGTAATTTAAACGTTCCTATTCGGATTGTCGTTGCTGTAACCGTGGAAGCTTTCTTTTTCGCTTCTCTTGGAATCCCAGGAGAAGGATTGAATGCACTTGTTGCCAAATAAGTAACTCGTATATTTGCGATGAACTATCCTCGCTGTTGTACAACCAAATATGTCTTCGTTATTTTGTCTGGTACAGAATCTGGTTCACATTTTGAGCGACGTATCTACTGTCCAGACATCCACTTCCCCTTGAGTATAATAAATGGAGTTCGATATACACTATGCTGTACAGGGTGGCCATTGTACCGTGATACCCGTAAAAAGTTTGGGGATTTTTGTAATTCTCAGTTTGAGTAGAAAAGCTTATCCAATCACTTTCACTGTCACTTGATATTATACGAAATAATGTTAGACTGAATGTGTTCGTTTTTTAATCTATTGAAATTGCTACAATTCCAATGAAAAATTTACTAGTTTGAATCTTGATTTTGAAATATGAAATTTCGAATCAAGTCCGACAATGAGTTACTTTTGATGTGTAAACATCTTAGACCTCAATATGGAGAGCTAGGCCTGAGCCAAAGCGTTAAATGGTTTGAGTTGCTGACGAAAAAGTGTAACGCATTGAGTTTTTTAGTCTTTACACCGAACGCTGAAAGCAGACTTGAACTGCGCAAACGGACTCTCTTTCTCCTCTCTCTCCCTCTTTAATTTAACGTTTATGGAAGATGTTTAAACATAAATTTGGCTCGGGTTGATGCATGTATGCATGTACGCATGTATCATTTTTTTATATCACAGTCATCAAAGGTTGTCGCCTATTCAGCTTTTCTCACCTATTTTAAATGTTTGTCACCTTTTTCATCTTTTTTTCAATTCACAATGTATAATTTTATTAACAATTTTAATTAACATAACTCTATGGTACTGAATCCATTTTAAATCAGGCCGCTTTCTATTTCAAATTTGTGCTGTTATGGTTTATGGTAAAAATTATTCCACGAGATTTCATCGTGTCCCAGCACCTTCAAGTCGCACTTTTTTCTAACGCATTACTTTTCAAAGATAATCAAACGCACATATTTTTAATTATTACTTAATTTGTCTTAAATTGATTATTTGTCATTATTTTTTAATAGGAATATCTTATCACCTACAGATGTGCTTGAATATTGCGCACATAAAAAGTGTATCAAAAACAAAGTTCTATTATTAGTTCAACTAATAAAATTATAATTAACATTGATTTACATCTTTATTTAACTGAAAAAACTTTTTTGTAACCCCTTTGTATGCATCTGTGATCTTGTAACAAATGAACATATACATGCAGAATTGTTATTATAATAAATCGTTTGCAAGTCAATCTTGCGATCGAACGGAGAAAGCGCTCACTATATGTGAGCACAAACTTCCATGCTGACTTTTTATATTTGAAAAAGAATTCTAATTTGAACGGCAGCAATTCTGCACAAATGAACTGTACAAAGTGAAATCCTACACAGCTAATTCTACACGTGAGGATTCTGCATAATTATATTTATTTAACAAATTCAATATCTTAAGCCTAATCTCAACACCGTTAAATTTTAGACCGTAAAAACTGTACACAAAATAATAATTTAAGTTTTGCGAATTTAAATAAACTTTACGCAATAAAATTCCGCAGGAAAAAACATTGCGTAATATAATTTAATAAATAATTTTTTTGAAACCCTGCACATTAAAATCCAATATCGTAACACTCTACACAAAGTTATACATTAAATTTTGCTAATTTAAATGAACTCTACACAATGAAACTTTTCATGGCTCGGAGTTATGCCAGACGGTTCATGATTGAATGAGTTTGGCTCATCAGTTGACAATTTTTGGTAACAGGTTTCCGCGGATCAATATTCATAACGCCTCTTGTCAAAGGGTACTCGCTTACAGTTAGTCGATATCACGAAGAAAACTATTAAGTCACAAACGTCGACTGCTCTCGTTAAAAGAATATTCGAAGAAATTCATGTAACAGTCTAGAGTATTCTCGTGTAGAGTTTTGTTGTATAGAGTTTTTTTATATTCGCAAAATTCTTACTTCTATACATTTTTCCGTTTAAAGCTCTTTTGAAATTAGAATTGATTGATAAAATATTAATTTTCATACTTGGGAGATTATAGAGTTTAAGGCAGATTACGATTCTTTATATGTAAATTATGGTTTAAGTTCATCTCCATCCCTTATCTGTTGATGAGGATGCAATTTATTCGCGCCACTTAATTACTTGCGAAAGCAATTTGTGATCTTCGGCCAAGCAGACGTGAAGCTCGATTCTCATCAGGGTTGTTGCTGTACCCATGCAAAAAGTCCGATACAGTTAATGCGTGTAGGAAGGGATATTGGGTGAAAGGAGAGCCCTTTAATTTTCCACATTCCTGCTGGTGTTCTGTGAAATAGCATTTTGCTTTTTGCACACCCGGAAACCGATAACGGAAACTGATTCAGGAATGAATAAAATGGAATTCCATTATCGAAATTGTAGCACCAGGCCAAAAACATTCTGGTGGTTTTGGTGAAATTCGAGAGCGAAAAATACAAAAACAAGTACAATTTCTCTATGAAAATGATGTGAAATGTATTTTTATTTCTTTGTACATCTGTTGCTTTTTAATTAAAGGCCAGCAGGAACGAACTTTAGACGACCTAATACTAGCCATCGAATAAAATAGTCACAAGTTCATGATTACATACACATAATGCTCTTTTTTACACAACAGACGGATGAAAAACTGAAAATATCGTACTCTCTATTCTTGGAGTTTAGTCTGAATTTATGTCTGCTCTCTTTTAAAACCCGTTTACCGTCATAGTCAGAAAAATCGTTTGACTTCCTCATCAACGCTTATGGCAAAATCGTTTAACTTGTAACAAGTTTCAGATTCAAATTTCCCTGCGCGATCTTCATTAAGTTATTCCAAGAACTAGCGAAAACAAACTTATTACTGGTTCCATCCTTTTTCGATGAATTGATTCTTTGAAAATGTAATATTATTATTATATTATCCGGATAATTAAATAAAACGATTCGTTGACAAGGCGCATCTATAACATATTGTGATCTAGGTCCGTTTCAATTTGGGTCTATTCTCTCAGTAACTCATAAAAACTGTGCTGCGGTCGATTAACATCCGCAACTGGAGCCATAAAGGTAGATAGATGTAAACGCGTCGAAGCACATTGCGATATCCTTTGATCTTCCTGATCTGTGCATTTCCCTTTGGTGAATGCGAAATTTCATAGAAATTATGCTATGTTTCCATAAACCAATTGCTTTTCGTTTTCCGCGTCCGTTATTTACTCGGAACCATCGGTAGACCGAATTCCGTCCGACAAAGATTTATTAACGCACGCGAGAGGACAACGAAACTTGCAAATGTACCATTACGCAAATCATTGTGTATACTTAAAAATTTAAATTTTAATCGTTTTCGTGATTTAAGGCTAATACGTGAATTCTATATTACAACTTGTTTCATTAAAAAGTAAACAATTTTTTTCTAGCTGAAAACTCCTGTTACCGAGCTTTACCTATATCTAGAGCATTCGAGGGTTGTATCCTTGCTTTTCGAAGCATCTAGATAGACCTGAAGGATATTATTAGTAATTTTTTAAATTGTTTCAAAATGAGTTAATTGACAATAAAATAATCAGACAAGAAACAAGACAAGACACAGAAAAGATTGGCGGTCATTTTCGCGTTTTTTGAAAAAATTTCCCGGTGATTCAAATTTTCAAATTCAGACTTTCAAAAGTAAAATTATAATTTGAAGTATTTAGAAAAGAATCTTGCAATTAACGAATCTCATGTAAAACAAAACATTGTACATTTGGAATTCTGTTTTCTTAGAACGAATGGCTTGGGACTAAGGAAAGGTTTTTGTGGTGGGTCGTTAATGATATTCGACCAGCTGTACGCGATTTAATTCAGTGACTGTACATTGTACAACCCAACCAACCAGGAAGCTTACTAGGCGGGATGTTATGCTGGCACTGCGTGTCGTCGACGTGCACAATGAGGATAAACGAGAGCAAGTCGTGGGTGGAACGAGGGGGCGTGCTTGCATTTTCATGTAGCTACCAGTAACTCTTGTGGTGCATCGAACTTTACCAGCATTTATACAGATGGCTTCGACGACGACCCTATAGCTTCGAATAATTGCTTGTGGCAAGAACGAGTACTACAACTATGAAAGGAAACCTGAGAAACCCATATTTTTATTGCCATAAGAAAACACTTAGATCCTAGAAAGTCATTGCTACCATGTTAAATCGTTTCCGGCTTGTAATGTTCCAATTTGTTCCAAATGACTCATTTTACGATCTTGTTAGATTATTACCATGAGAAACCCACACCATCTCATATTTTTTATCAACTCACCCCATAGATTGAGGAAGTTGACCCTCGTGAATTCCAGTCGAAGGCGCTTTCTTGGTTATGGTCGAGGATAAGTGACGATCTTTGAACCTAGTCCCGTTAATCACCTGTGCTACCGCTAATTTTTAAAACTGGTTTTTCGATCGACTTGCAATCAGTGAAGCTACCATAATGTTGGCAATTCATGCTAGTCTAGAATTGACGTGCAATTACGTCTGTTTGCTGGAGAAGATCCTACATAATACCTGGCCTCCATTAAGATTCCTTGTGTCTACAATCACATCGGCTGCCTGTGAGAGATATGATCTTGTTCCATGTTTGCTGGAATGAATTCCAGTCACCACATTAACCACTGAATTGATCCTCCACGCATACTAAGTGAATTAAATTGCGAAAACCTCCCTATCAAGTGTATAATTCCTTTAAATTAATTGATGCTAAATTAGTTGATCAAATTCATACCCCCAATGTCTTTCGTTCTATC
Organism: Melikaiella ostensackeni; assembly: GCA_032362435.1. Taxonomy (NCBI): domain Eukaryota; kingdom Metazoa; phylum Arthropoda; class Insecta; order Hymenoptera; family Cynipidae; genus Melikaiella; species Melikaiella ostensackeni. The sequence goes on along the minus strand of JAUMHM010000050.1, from coordinate 16,969,561 downwards.
TCGGGGTTCTCCAAACCATAAACAATCAGGGACGTGTAAACCATTTCCTAATATTACGCAATCTCCGAACGTGAGTACGAACGTGAGTACCCGCGCACTGTGCCTCTGTCTATACGCTGCTGGTGTTTTACGCTTGGTTGAACACCGTCTCTCGCCTCGCGAACTGAGAAACTGCGTGGGCCAGTAGTTCTAGCAATTCCTCAACCGGGGGTTCCTAAACCGGGGTTCCAGTGTATAATTTTCCATACTTGAAAAACAAACTATGCCTCCTACCAAAACATGTTCGAGAGAAAGTTTATGAGTTTTCGTAAAAGCAACAATTTTGATATCTCAAGTTTTTTTCGTATCTCACGTTATTTGGCTCAAAATTTGAATTTTCGATTATTCAAGGAAATTCAAAAAGTTATTATAACAATCTTGTAGAGATTTCAAAGAGCAATGTTTTTCTTCTCCTGGCTTTTTTTCATGTCGTGCATTGTTTGGCGTAAAATTTTCATTTTCTTTCCTTTTTTGAATTTTGAAAATGCTATACCGTCGCTGTACCGATGGAGCTATTCATTGATAAATTTAAATATTTTCAATACACATGCGACTGAGAAGTTAAAAACTGTTGTGTGAATTAAAAGGCAATTTGAGATGATGCTTATTCGAAATTCACTTCTTTATTCAAGATTTTTTAAAAGTTATCTTGGAATGACCTCAAAAATGCTTGAGGTGGCCCAAAACTGGTATGTATATCTTAACTCTATTGAAAGACATGAAGTTGCGCATTTTTAACAGAAAAAACAAGAATGATTTTGCAGCTATAATAATTACGTAGATAGTCAAATTATGATTCAGAAAAAAAATTACTCTTAAAATACGAGTAGTTAAATAGAAGTGAAAGTACGCTAATGAAGTGAGTTTTAAATCTTAGAACAAAAAGTATTCAAAATTTTTAATTTGCTGGAAACTTTTTGAATTTTTATACGATATGGTTGCTGGCTCACTAACTTCATCTTCATTTTTCGACATAGAAAAAATGTACTAAAAGCCAGACTAATTCTTTAGTTGTTCACAAATAACAGATAGACACCACTGTGAAAACATTTTTTTTTGTATGTTCAAAATTATTAATAAGTTTTTCGGGTTCAAATTAAAATTTGTACAATTTCTAATTGAAAGTCTTAATAGTGGAGTAATTTATCTGAATTCGATCAAAATTAAATAATTCCGTAGTGGAAATTCATGAATTTCAATCGCTAAATGTTGTAACAATTAAAAGTAAAGTTAATAGGTAAGCAATTTCCAGTGTTTCATTTCAAATTTGTCGAATTTTTGGAATCACAATAAATAAATTGGCTTCGTGAATATTTAAAAATATTCCTTCCGCTAGAAAAATTAATAAAAAGTATTCGTCAGAGTTATCCACATGCATATGGTTTTTTTTTTTTTTTTTTTTTTGATAAAAACTAGAAACCGATAGGGAAGAAATTGATTTTTCACAAATATAAATGTTTGTGTTTATTACTTAGAGACGATTGATTTCATTTAAAATTGCACGGAGAAAACAAGGAATTTGAAATTGGGTAAAAAGTGAGTGAAGATTGGGTATAAATCCTCTACTACATGGAAAAAATATCAAATGTTCTTGAAACAGAGCAATTATTCAAATGTAAATAGTAGTAAATCGTAAATAAATGGTGAAAATTGTATTGCTGGCATAGTAAAATGTATGGTTTGTAAAAATAACTAAACTCAAAGCTTTAAGTAACATTAATTATGGAGTATTTTTGTATGCAGTCTGAGACATTTTTCTTGTTGTCTCTATTACATTTTAATAAACGTCATGTTGGATAAAGTCGTATTTCTCAAGTGTAGAATTTCGAAAGAATGCACAGAAAAAAATTCAAAATGAAAAGGAACATTTCAAGTGTAGGAAGCTTTAAGTAACACATAATTTCGTGATTACTCCCAGTCGATGAAATGCAATATCTGTAACGTATTAGTGGTAAAGCACGGCAATTTTAGTTTGGCAGGTAAGCATATAATTCCAGGCTCCCTGAGAAACTTTGACGTAGCGGATAGAAGGAAATATTTTTAAAATATGTCTTTTTCATCAAATTGAGAATGGTGAAAAGACTTAAATTTATTTAGTAACATTTCTAAAAAGTATAGTGAATAGTACATGAATGCAAGGAAAATAATGTTATCCCTTGTAAACATCAATGAATATATTTCATGTCAACGCACTAGATCAAACAGTTGTGCGTGTCATCTCGTTGTCGAAACATCGTGAGGTTTATATTAACAGTGATTATTGTGATTAATGCGACTATTATTCATTGTTCATCATGGTGATTACCTGTCCTCAGATATTAATATCTTTGGGAATGAAATTGCGAAGGTAAGAGAGTTATTATGTATTGTGTTATATTACTGAAGAATTAAAGATTTACAATTTGATTTTTGAACAAGGTTTTGGGGATGGAAAAAATATTTTAAATTTTTATAATAAGGGGAAGTACTTTTCCGGGCTTCAAGATCATAATTTAATAAACTACATATAGAAAAAAGATCATTTACGTAAAAAAGTGAATGACTATATTTGCCATTTGATTTTGCAACATTCAAATTATGCACGACAAAATGGCAAATTTAGCCATTCCATTTTTTCTGTCTTTTCAATTTTTTTTTAATTGTATAAAATGTTTTTTTTTTATAAAATTATTTTAAATCTTTCAGTTTTTTTAATAATTTGAGAATCTTATATATGAATGATGTCGGGAATAAATAATATTTTAAGATTGAAGTTTTTCTTGTAAAATTACTGATTCTGTTAAACCGGACAGGCCAGGTCAATTTTTGGCTGGCTTAGGGTTAGGCAGAATATTACTGTGTTTGAAACAGATGTTCTATCCCAAAGGTCTGGGAACAAATACCTCCACCTTACAATTAGTCTGAGAAAGTGTAACCCATCTGTCCATTGTACTTGACTTCTAAGATTTAAATTTCCACTCGGCTTGTTCTTGGTAATTTTTGAGTCGTACAGGTTCGCTCATATAAATTTGCCATTTCAAGACTCCTATCGTTTCATTGGTCGATAGTTCCTGAGTGTCATGTCAAATGTACCTCTTAGAGTCATCACTTCATATTTGAAGTTCATCTTTGACGAAGAGAAGAGTAAGGGAACATTTTAAGTATTGGGGTGTGCGTTTTCCAGTAAAGTTTGTTTATCTTAACCGAGATTATACTGATTTTCGGCTGATTGAATTCCTTTAACTTGTTTTAATGAGCAAAAATGGTTTCCTCAGGATTACCGAGATTCTTGATTATATATGTATAGAATTTCACAGTTTTTTTCTATTTCGCCCTTTTGGGTTGGAAATTTCACTATTTTCGTATGAAATTGAACTGTTGGCTGGAAAATCAACTGTTTTGTAAAAAATTCTACAATTTGGTCATAAATCTAATTTTATCTTTATCGAAAAGTCTTTCATGGTTAAAAATTTAATTCTTTTGGTGAAAATTTCATCTTCTTTGGTTGAAAATGCAGTTGTTTTTTATTTAAAATTTAAAAAATTGTTGGCAGAAATATTAGCTGTTATAATTCTTGTTGGAAATTATTATTTTTTTTTTTTAAGATTCAACTATTTCATTTTCGTTCCAAATGTATCTTTCGAAATTGAAAATTACACTACAGTTTGATTCAATGTTCAGCTATTGTCTTAAAAATTGAATTTTTGTTTGAAGATTCATAATTTATTTTATTTTTTCTCTCTTTGGATACATTGTTTGAATCTTTTTTGATTGCAAATGCAACTGTTTAATTAAAAATGTGATTATTCTGAAAAACACTGAACTATTTTATGAACTTTTTTGTTTGGAAATCCCACTGTTCTGTGAAAAATTTTTCCTTTTGGGTCGGAATTTTAACTATTTTGGAACAAAATTTAACTGTTGTGTTAAAAATAAACTGTTTTGCAGGAAATTCATTAAACAAATATAATTTTATCTTTATTGAAAAATCTTTCATGGTTGAAAATTTCATTCTTCTGGTGGCAATTTCATCATTTTTTGTTGAAAATGCAGGTGTATTCAATTTAAAATTAATAATCAAATTCAACTATTAGGTCAAAAATTAATTTCTTTTGCTGAAAATGCAATATTTTTATTAGAAATTTTATGGATTTGAAGCGTTTCACATCGAGTTTAATATAGTACACACATTAATTTTATTTAAAAGAAATTATTTGTCTATTTTCGTGAAGATATATGTTATATGAAAAATTTGAAATATTTCCCTAAAAATTCAATTGCAACACGTTTTTTTCTTGTAGTCTAATCGACCCCTTCATTTGGAAAATCTTTTTTTTTCTTTTTGAATAATTTTCATTTTTCAATGATGTAAAGCCAGCTTTTGTATCCAAATTAACAATTTTCTCATTTACAGTTGATCGAATACTTGAAGGACAATGCCATTACAGTCCTCAGTCACTTTGAAGAAAATGGTAAATTAGCCAATAGTATCCAGTCAACGTTGGCGAGGACTGTCATTAACAGGGAGAAGAAGAAAGTTCTCCGGGAAAATAATTTCCAAGTACTAGATAAGTTCTGGTGAGAAACATTTATCCTTTATCCGTAATAAAAAATAAAATAGATTTTTTTTTTGGAAAACTATTTCAAAACTTTTAAAATCATTTTCTGCATTGATCGGAAACAGTTCATCTATTGGGCACAACAGTTCAAAAGACTATTTGTGGACTTTCCAGGGATATACTTCGTACCGTATGCAAGTGTTAACAGAACAAAGCTAAATGCCACTGGAAAGCTCTGGTAAAGTTTTAACCACGTGAAGGCTGTTATGCGCCGAGAAGGCCTTCTGAAAGACAAAAAAACTACACTACAAAATATTGAAACAACCTTCGTATTGGTATAGATAGGCAAGTAGATAAAATTTGTTTTCTTTTCTCCTTAGACGAATTGGAAGAGCACCTACGTTGGTTGCATCAGTACATAGAACCGTGGAATACAATTGTCGGAAAGTGGACCACGATGTTTGAACAGAGGAGATACGTTTTATTTTATTTTCAGAAAAAAATGTTTACCATGATGATCACTTTCAAGTGTATGAAGTAGCCCATGATCCCCATTAAAGTCATGTCCAGTTGTAAGTCTATGTTTCGTAAGGACTGAGTAATATCTAGCACTTATATGAAAATTATTTTTATGTCCATCTTTTCTCGTTCTAAGTGATCTCTTTGTTTGTCCTATGTAAACAGCCTCACATTGTCTACATTTAAATTTGTAAATTATACATTGCTTTTCAAGTTCTTCATATTTATCTTTACCTAATGTAATGATCAAGTTGCTCTTGAAAGGAACTCTATATATCGTATGTAATCTCAATTTTCCTAGCATTGATTTCAAAATTTTTGACATTTTTCCAAAAATAGGAAAGGACAACCGTATTGAATCTATTGTAATCTTGTACACTTTTCCTATTATGATTATTATCTTTACTCCTTATCTGAACAAGCCTGTTATGTATGTGTTCATCAATGCCAGAAATAGGGTAATGGTTTTGAAAAAGAATCTGTTTGCATACTTCAATATTCTTTTCATGGGAAGTAAGGTGAGATAGCTTGAGAGCTCTATCAATTAAATTTTTTACAACTCCTATTTTATTTTGAATGGAATGATTTGAATTAATATTTGATGTTTATAGGAAATATCATTGAATGTAAAATAAATAGAATTGAAAACATATTCAATTGCATCCAGAAAATGCTTTTTGCAATTTTAGAGTGAAGTTCTATTTTATCTCATCTATTTTTAATAGCTAGTTTTACTCTTTCATATGGCATATTTGGAAACATGGCTATGACATCAAAAGAGACAAAAATGTGATTTGTTGGTATTTCAACATTTTCAATTAGTTTCGAGCAGGCAGCACTGCTTTTAATTGATCTTGCTGAAAAAGTTACTGATTCTTTGATAATTTGCCCCAAAAGTTCTTATAATTTTCTCGTGGGTGAGCCTATTGTGAAATAACAGGTCGTGAAGGCAAATCTACTTTATAAGCTTTTACTAGGCCATAGGCAAGGGATAGATTTGTATGAATGGTGTCGATGTCACACCTTTGAATATTGTTTCCCATACATTCTTGAAGTCTTAATCTCTCTAGAATTTTAAATGTACCTTTCCGGACTCATGGTTTTCAAATATTTTTAACGTGGAGATTTCACGAAAAGTTATTAACATTCTAAGGTTGGGTGGAGGTTTTAGCAACAAATACAGCGAAAAAAAGTATATTGAATTCCTCGAAATTATTGAAGGCATTGAGGCCAATATCTCAAAATTACCAAAAAATAAAATACAGGAATTCAGAAGAAGATTCATGGGTCTGTCAAATAAATTTTTGAATAATGGTACTCCTCAAACCTATAGTTGAAAAAGAATAAAGTGATAGTCCAGGCGGATTAACTTACTTTGAAGCAAAAAAAAAAAGAAAATTGTGAACAGCACTTGGACAATTGAAAATGGTAAAGTGGCTTATATAGTAATAAACGTAAAAAAATAAATGCGGAAGCAGGGGTGTGACGGGGTTGATTTGGGAGGGGTGAAAATGGTATTATTGTGATTTCCGGCGAAAGTTGACGTCGGAGAGAAAAGGGTTTAATAGAAAACATATGGTGGATAAAAAAATCTACAACTTTTGTATTCATGACTTTTTATATAACCTCAAAATGTCCGAGAAAAATGGGGAAAACCGTGTTTTTTGTTTTTTACCTTTCATTTCCGCAAAAATGATTTTATTCTCACGAAACTTGGTGAAAGTATACCTTTTTATGTCCTTAATATCCACAAATTTTTCCAGATGGAAAAGTCAAGAGGCTTGCGAGATAATCATTTCTTCCGGTCCAAAACACTTATTTTCAAATGAAATATATTTTATTTTGATCTTTGAGAAAAAAAATATGAATTTTTACCTCAATTTCTTTTAGACACTTCGCGAGTTTTCTCTCTGTGTGTGTTCATGGTGCTTACGTGTTCAAAAACAAGTCTGCCACATGTGGCACCCACCAACTCAAACCCATGACTTAAACCTCAAGCCATGGTCCAACAAGTTGTGGTCTCAACACTTGGGATACGAGGACGCCTTCGAGTCGCGCGACGTACGACGAACACCATCTTGGTTACTATGGCAACATGTAGGCTAGAGATGAACCTGACCGGCGTGACCGAGACAATGTCCGTCACTGACCGACAGTATTGTAATTCTGGACAAATTGATATTTTGAAGAAATGAGAATGAAAAAGAAAGATTGTTTAGGCATCAAATAATATTTTATATCATTAGATTGATATTTCGCAAATGGATATCCGCCGTAAAACGTAAAAAGTGGATTTTCACGATAAATGTGTGCAATGTAACCTCAGACCTTATGAATAAAGTGCGAAATTTCAGGAGTAATATCTCTCCTATCGAAGAAAAATGTAGATTCTGGTTATTTAATACTTATTTTTCAAATAAATAATGCCTGTTTATTAACGTATGTGTATACATTGCTCTTACTACTTTGTAAAATGAACATATTATTTTTTAACGAAAAATATGTTTTAAAATAAAGATAATTTGTAAAGTGAACCTTTGACAATATTTGGACAAACAGTATGTTTCAAAATGAACATTGTTTTTTTTTTGTATGGGATAAACCACCAAATTGAAGTATGAATTTGTCGAAGTACAATGTAAAGTTTTATTTATTGTATAAAACAAGCATATTAATTTGATAGTCACTTTTCCAACTATGTAAAAATTAGTTGATCTGGTAAGCAAAAAGTGATATTTTAATTTCATTATGCTGCATTTAGTGCTGGCTCCAAAGATCGCAAATTTCTGGAGATGTAGACAATTTTGCCAGCTATTTCAGCCGTTAACCATTTCCTTTTCTTAGGATGTATATAGCTATAAGCACTGAAGCTTGCAATGTTTTGTTCTGCGAATTACAATGTTTGTGAATTTATTATATATTTCACGTTGAAGATGAAAACATTTTGAATATTTTAAACATTGAAATATCGTCAAAATAAGCATAATTTATATAGGCTGCAGGAAGCTAACAAAGATTATTCTCAAAAAGTTTTGATTCCTTGTATTCTTTTATAGATATGTAAGTAAAATATATAAGAAAATAAAACACTTATCTCATTCCTTCTGAATGTACGCCTGTGATTATTTTATAAAATCCATCGTTATATCATCATTAAAAGAAATTTTTTGACACAAAAGCAATTTAAATTAAACATTTTTACGAAAACATAGAGAAGGTTTTTTATTTGAAGTAGGTTCTTCATTTTCTCCACAAAATGTTCAATACAAATCATTCTTACGTGGAAAAGTTGTGTGTCAAAGAGAGTTCTTATACTTTGTTCTTGAGTTTCTGAAAAGAAAATATAATTTCTGATTCTGCATATAAAGACAGTTACTACATTTTACATTTAACTTTCTTTCTTTTTGACATAAAATAATATATTTTTTCCATACATAAATGAGGATATGGATGCAGGTACTAAGTGAAATGGTTGTGTGGACCATAGACCTATGGTTGGCGAGGTATGGATGTGCCAACCAT